>PVJX010007080.1:0-73235 GCA_004027295.1 Dolichotis patagonum | reverse complement strand
CTTTTTCATTTATCCCTATTAACCTTATGTTATTTTTCTTTGCATCATCTTGCAGGTGTTGAATTGTTATTTCCTGATTCTTTGTTATTTTTAAAAGATCTTGTCTTTCCTGCTCACTGGCTGCAATCTTATCTTCGAGGTCTGAAATTCTATCTTCACTTTCATTGAGGTGGTTTTTACAGCTTTCAATAGAATTTTTCATTTCCTGTATATCTCTTTGAATCTGCTTTATGCATTCTCTTTGTTTCTTATATTGTTCTTTCAGGGATTCTATCTGTTTGCTTTGTTCCTCTAATTTTTTAGTTGTGTTTTCACTAGATGTATTCACTATTTCTTTCACTATTTTTATCAATTCTTCTTTTACCTGGGCATGTATTTCTGGCTTGAATTTCTCCATAGCTTTCCCTATTTGCATATTTATTTCATTTGATATCATTTCAGACATTTCAGGTATATGGCTTCTTTTTTCTTCCATGTACATGGCTTCTAAGCTTTCTTGGGTAGGGCTGGGGCTTTGAGCCTGCCTTTTGGTCTTTCCTTTTGTCATTTTTCTATATTTCCTTACTTTGAGTGGTGTTCCAAAGCTTTCTCTGCATGTGTGGTGAATTACCTCTTACACCCTCAGTTCCTGGAGGGGCAGTGGCTCCCCCACAGGCTCTTGGCCTCCTCTCAGGGTCCTAACTCCCCTCTGTGGGCTCCTGGCTCCCTAATTTGTAAGGCGAATGCCGGGTGTGGTCACCCTGGAGCCTGTGGTATCTCAGGCAGGCCAGGCCACTGTGCTTTGTCCCAGGCAGGTCTCCAGGAGGTTCCCTGCGAGTGAAAGGTGGGCCTACAGGTCCCAAAGAGTCAGGCCAGAATGTTGGTTTCTGAAAAGTTCCCGGTCCCAAGCAGACCTGGCCAAGATGCCAGTCTCCACAATATTCCCAATCCAAACAGCCCGGGCCACTCTGCAGGTCCGAGAGGTTCGGGTCCCACAGAGACAGGTCGCGATGCTGCTTTCTGGGAGACTTCCTGGGGGTGAAGGTCGGGGCTAAGGGCCCAAACAGACCTGACCCAGATGCCAGTCTCCAGGCAGTTCCCTGCGGATGAAGGGTGGGCCTACCAGTCCCAAATAGTCGCGCCGAGATGCAGGTCTGCGCAGACTTTCGATCCAAACAGCCCGGGCCACTCTGCGGGTCCGAGAGGTTCAGGTCCCAAACAGACAGGCTGTGATGCTGCTTTCTGGGACAGTGTCTTATTATGCACTAAATTGCCCAGGCTTGGCTGAAAATTGTGATCCTCCTGTCTCAGCTTCTCAGAATATTGGGATTATAGGCATATGTCATCATGTTGGGCTGACATAGATAAGTTTTTATAGTATGTGATTCCATGGCCTTTAGAATATTTACAGAGTAATGCAACCTACACCATGATCTAAGTTTAGAGTATTTTCTTCACATCAAATGGGAAGTCTGTGCTTACAAGCATACTTGTAGTGTCTACAGAGTGTCGTCCTGTACATTTCATGTATAGGAATTCCTATGGCGTGTGGCTTCTTTCATGTGGCGCGGTATTTCCATTCACGCTCAATAGCTTGTGGCAATATTTCCTGGTTCTGTGGACCACATCATCTCACAGTGTGGATACAGCACATTTTGTGTGTCTTTCCATCCTTTGTGGATATTTGGATTCTTTCCACTTTGTGGTGGTTGTCAACAATCCTGCTGTGAATTCATGTGCAGGTTTTGGTGTGGACTCATGCTCCCATTTCTCCTGGGTGGACACCTAGGAGTGGACTCCTTGGTTCATGTGGTAACTGTCACCTGCCCTGCTGGAAGGAGAAGGTCAGTGTCACAGTGAGTTGTTAAGACGTGGAGCCCTCTGCCCTGGCTAAGATCTAGTCTTGTTTTTCTCTAATAAACTCCCTTCAAATTGTTAACAGACTTTATTTCTAGAGTTGTGATTAATTTCTAGAGTTGTGATTAGCATTTTCCTTGCTCTTAGGAAGGGGCAGCCTTTGGGAGGTCTTTCTCACAGGATGCCCCTGATGTCAGGGTGCGTCTGACTTCCCTGCTAAGTGTTACTGTGCTGAAACTCCCATCCGACTTATTTTTATTAATTTCTCCATCTTAAAATCTCCATCTTAAAACTCTGTTGATAATGCTTGGACTTTGCTTGTAATGAAAGCTTAGTGTTCCGAGGTCAATCCATCAAATTACCTTACACTGCCCAACTTGAGGAAAGTCTACCTAGTTGGGGCACTTTGGCAACTCAGATTTCCCCTGAGATATTTTTCTTTCATTGCACTGTAAGGGAGCTCTTCCTCCACTTCTCTCTGTCTTTCATTTTCCTTATTCATTTTTTACTATTTTTATTGAAGTATAATTTGCATTCATTAAAATGTTCGAATTTAAGAGTACAATTTGATGAGCTGTGAAAAAACGCGGTTACGTATCCACCACCACAATTATGACACAAATCATTTATATCCCTAAAGCAAGGGCTTTCTGTCCCTTTCCAACCAATATCTTCCTTTGCTCCCTGGAACCCCATTCTCTATTTCCGTTCCTGTGGTGAGATCCCTTCTCCTGTTTCTTGTCCATGGGGACATGCTCCATGGTCCTTCTGTGTCTTGTCTCTCTCTTGGGGGAACACTGCCAGGATCTGCCACTGTGATGGATCTATCAAAATTTGGACCCTTGTTACTGTGTGGCAAGATTCTGCTCCATGGACATAGTACAGTTTGGTTTCTCCATTTGACAATTAGGGAGCGTTTGTGCTGTTTCATACCATTTTGTGTAAAGCTATAAACCTTCATGTACAGATAATTCAGAAAACATAACATTTCCATTTCTTTTAAGAAAATTCCTAGAAGTAGAATTGCTACTCACATGATCAGACTATTTCAACTCTATGAGAACCTGGCCAATGGTGGCAAAAGATGTCGAGTATGTTTCTGCGACCTCATTTGCCATCTACAACTTCTTTTGCAGAAAGATTATTTGAAACCTATGCCAATTTGTTACTAGGCTAGTGCCTTCCTATCATGGAATTGTAAGACTTCTAAATGTGTACGTTTCAAAACTGCACTTTTCCTACAGTTTATTCTAATTTGTGCCTTGATTCACATCTTATGATCCTTAATAGTGTCCTTTGAAGATCAAAACCATTTAATCTTGATGAAGTCTAGTTTGTCAACTCTTTTCTTTCATGATTTTGCTTTCTATGCTCCACTTAAGACATTTTTGTCTCATCCAAGTCATTATTCTTTTTCCTGATTATTTCTAGAAATTTTGGTGTAAATTTTTACATTTAGTTTTGTAGTTTACCATATGCTAAATTTCATAAATGGTGAGACATGGAATCCAAGGCTTGCTCTTTGCTGTGTGGTGAGCCAGGCATTCTGGTGTGGTAGCTGAGAAGGTGATGATTTCCTAATGAGAGGCTTTTGCTGTGTTTTTCTTGGGAAAGACTTCACTGTTAATGTGTGGTCTGCTTCTAAACTCTGTCCTTTCCCATTGATCTGTCAGATGAGTACCTTTACAGCAGTACTATTGTCTCCATTAATGTCACTTTTAAAAAGTTTTGGAATCAGGAAACTTAGATCCACAGATTTTCTCCCTCTTCAAAGTTGTTTTGTTATTCTAGGAGACACATTTTTTTTTTAAAAAAATGGGCAATCAAAATGAATAGGCAGTTTTCAGAAGAAGTAAAAGGGATCAATAAATACATGATGAAATGTGGGAGAAATGCAAATTAAACAACATTGAGATTCCATCTTATACCAGAAAGAACAGTTATCACCAAGAAATCAAAAATCAAATAATAACGAATGATAGCAAGGCTGTGGGGGTGGGGAGGAACATTTCTACATAGTTGGGAAATGTTAACTAGTACAGTCACTGTAGAAATAAGTATGGCGAGTCCCACAAAGCTAGAATCACCCTGTCAATTTCTAAAACAATCCACTTAGAATATTGATTAGACTCATTTTGACTATCATTTTGGGGAGACTTCCCATGTTAGTGATGTTGAATATATTTACATATATATTCTTTTATGTAGTTGTTTTAAAATTACTCTCTATATTGTTTTATAGTGTTCCATGTACAAATACAATGCATTTTAAAATGTGTATACCTTAGTTTGTATTTTAATAGTACTATACATTTTTAAAAAACTTTTATTCCTTATTTCTACTTGTTATCTATTAGTATATACACATATAATTTGCATTTCTACATTGACCTTTTATTGTACAATTTTGTTAAACTGATCCATTAATTTTCATAGTTTTTTCATAGATTCTGGAATTTTCTGTAGAGATGATAATATATTTGCAAATGAAGCCATTTTCCTTACTTCTTTCTGATTTATTCAGCTTTATTTCCTTTCCCCGTTACACTGGTCTGGACTCCCAGGACAGTGAGGGATAGAAATGTGAGTGAGAAATCCCAGCGTGGTTCTTGATCTTAGGGGAAAGTATTCAGTCTTAAAACATTAACTGCAAGGTTACTTGTGGGCTTTCCAGAGGTGTCTTTTACCAGGATGTGGACCCTGCCTGAGGGAAACTGCCATAAATCTCCACTTAGTGGTCCAGTTAGTGCACACATTTTGACACATTGTGGCTCGCCCTTGTGCACAGATCCATGCTCAGCTAAGGACTCCAGAGAACACACTGAAGATTTCTGGAGCACTGTCACCTACTCTGCTGATGCCAGGTTCACCGACCTCTTTGAATCTAGATTCTGGGCCGTTGATCACACAGCCACCAGGTTTTATGTCACACCTCATTTTAAGCCAGAAACTTTCTCTAGGCGCTGAGCCAAGGCAGTTACAAGCCCACTGAATGGTGCCCATTTCTCAGGGGTCTCTCTGTTTCTGTCTCTCTCTTTTGCTTTCTAGGGCCTACTGCCGCAGTGTAACAACTGTCCTTTTATGTGTTTGCCCAGTGTTCATATAGTAAAAGGAAGAGTAGCTTCCATTCCCGTCATTCCATTGTGGTCAGGAGCAGAAGCGTGACACCCTTGAAATCTCCACTTGACCTTGTGACCATGACTACTTATGAAGGAAGAGCACAAGGAAGAGTATGTGGGAAGCTCCCAGAAACCTAGTCTTTCTGAAGGAGGAAAGGTAAGAAATGGGAGCCACACACAGAACTCCAGGGCTGGACCCATTCTTCTGGCACTCAGGTTCTTAGGCATGGGTTAGTTTGTCCTGGGGAGGATCCAGGAAGACACTGATGCTCAACTCAATTCACACTAACCAGATCTGAATCTGCGCATCAGTGCCTCTTAAAATGTACTCCAAAAGTCCAATGTGCGCCTCCACATGAGAACCACCGTGCCAGTTCCTGTGTGATGATTCTGGCCTCGGCTGCAAGAAGTGGATCTGTGAAGACCACCAAGATGGAAGCGTATGCAATGGGAGACAGCTTAGCAACGTGTTCTAGGAAAGCACAACTCTTAACACCCATAGATGGGTTGGAATTGTTTAGAGGAGCCAAGCAGGGCGCTTTGACCTCAGCGTGTAGCAGCAGCTGGGAAGTGCTCGTGCATATGTGCTGACGGTGTTCTGAACTGAGGCAGTGTGTGGACGCTTACGTGGGAATCTGTCAATCCAGGCACTGGGTTGTCACTTTGTAGATTTCAGTGGGTTTGTTTCATGAATTTTATCGGGAGTTTAGTGTCCCTGAGCCTCTGTACCACTTTAGTGCTCTCATGTGTGGAATGTTCTGCTGCTGTCACCTTCAAGGTTTAGTAATGCCCATTTGACCATGTGAAAGCATTTTGAAATTTATAAAAGGATGAAAACTACAATCCTGTGTACTATGTTGTGTGTTTTAAATAAGTTATTTTAACTTATTTCTAAGCCAAAAGTGACTTAGCTATTAGACTTTGTGGGCCAGGGATTTAGCTCAGTGATGTAAGGCCTGCCTGGCAAGCACAAGATTGTGAGTTTGATCTCTGGTACAAAAAGAAAGAAAGAAAGAGAAATGAAAAGGAAAAAAAAAAGAAAAGAAAGCAAAAAGAAATTAGACTGCAAATGTACACTGCTTTGATGTGAGTTAACTCACAGAGGAAAGCAGGTGAACTTCTAGAAGAAATTAAAGACTTTGTTTTTTTGTTTCGAGACAGAGTCCAGTGTGCAGTTTAGGCTGGCCTTGAACTCACTATGCAGCCTAGGCTGGCCCAAAATAAATATTTTAATGAGCACACTAAATGAAATGTACAGTCCATAGCTACGTGTTTCTCCTTTGTAGTTACTTACTCTTTATTTAAATATTCTCTCTGGAGGGCAGAATGCCCTTGGATCTCTATTGGCCCTCGCTCAAATAATCAGCACCACTGGCCACAGGTGGAGTCTGGCTTCCCTGTGGGAGGTTATGGTACAGCAGGAGGTACTCTGAGCCTGTGCAGATCTCTGAGTGGTTGGGTCTTGCCTCAGGCCTACAGCTAGCGGGCTTTGCAGACATTCAATACAAGTCAGCTGAGCAGCAGAATCCAAAACAGACTCTGTAGAGGTCCCAAGGGCAGCACTGGGGCAGCATCCAGAACCGAGTCACCCAGGACTAAGCACATCTGTTCACCCCTTACTGGTCAAGGGCTGGGTCTTGGGCTTGGTCCTGAGGACTCTGGCACTGGTTCTGATTGTGGTGACTTGTGGCCGTCACCCTTGTGTGCCCTCCAGTGGCAGCTCCCTGGGCTTGGTGTTTCCAGAGCTTCAGTTCCTGGAGAAGGAGTATTTTTAACTTCACACTGTGTCCTCATCTCTGATTAAGCAAAACTAAGAAGATTGTGGGTTAGATAAAATCTTTCAGCTTCAGAGGCCAAAACCCATGTCCTGATTTGGAGTCGTAAGCCCAGGAGCATGAATGTGGGAAAGGAGAGGGCACGGAAAATCCAACAGGAGCCCTTGCAAAGAGCTCTAGCTTACCCAAGCAAGAACGGACCCAGGCCTTCCTCCTTCCTCTCCACCTCTCCACTGTCTCCCAGGCTGCTCACTCCTGTTCTCTGCACATTCTGTCCTTCTGCTGCCATCCAGTCTAGTTCTGGGTGCCTTTGTGATATTTGGATTCAGGGGTACTGCACTCAAAAAGACACTGGTTTAAGGTGACTTGAGCTCTGCCCCAGCTCGGCCAGAGAGCACACTCAGCACCTTCCAGTGGTTTTATTGCTGGCGATGTGGCTGATCCAACCCAAGGCCAGAATCCTTTGCCTGTGTCCCCCTGAGAGTAATTATTTGGGTGAATTCTTCTGAATCTGTTTCTAGAACTTCAGTTCAATTAATTAAGGTTCCCCTTTATTTATCAAGTAATATAGTCTCAGTCAGGGTTCAGCAGAGGAACAATTTAATATGATATGCATAGGAAGGGTTTGCTAGGGGGCTTACAGTGCCGCCTGTGGAGTCTGGGCAGAAGACTGCAGAGTGGCTGTCGACTGCCCTGGAGAGCTGGAGAATCCAGCAATGGCGAAGGTCTGGAGCCCACTGCAGATTCCATCTGGGCTCCTGTCAGGAAGTTGATGAGTCTGCACCAGAAGAGTGAAGAGTTGGGCTGGGAACCTGAGATGGACACCCAAGGGCACCAGCTAAGACTGGAGCTCCTCCAAAGAAGCAAGAGTGAGACTTCTGCCCCCCCCCTTTCCACGCAGGCTGCAAACCTGTGGGTTGGTGCCATCCACACCCAGGGTGGTCTTCAGTCTTCACTAAGTCCATCGTCCAGACACTGTGCTGAACCAGTCAGCAGGGCATTTCTTATTCGAGCTGACACCACAATTCCAGCAGTGCCTGCCGGAGGAGCAGGCGCTGGTATAACCCTGAGTCAGGACACCGAGCTGCACAGCAGGAGCCTTGAACTTCCCAGAATTGGGGCAATCTAGGGGGCCTGCCCAAAGTTTTTAAATGTAGTGGAAGAAGTATCAAATACAAAAATGTCAGAATCCTTAGCTTTCCAGAAAATATTTCCCATTCAAAAGGAGTCATCTGTGAGATCAACTCTAGATATAAACATTAAGGATGGATCCTTGGACAGAGGACACACACACACACATGCACGTGCACACACACACACACACACACACACACACACATGCAACACACACACAGAGAACCCTTCCTTCCAACTGCCTGGGAACTTAAGTCTGTAGCGTCTCCTTAGATTCTTTATTAGAAGAATCTTGCAAAAAGATTCAGGAAAAATGGGATTTTAAAATTTTTTTAATTTTTTAAATTTATTTATTTATTTATTTTTTTACCAGAGGCCTTGCAAGTTTTAAGGGAAAATATTGATACTGTTATTAAGTGTCTATGGGGAGTCATGATAGCTTGAACTAAAAAAAAAGGAAGAAGAAAGTATGATACAGTCTCTAAAACATACTGCAGTGATAATTCTCTTTCTTTTTGGCAAAGTAATGCAGACCTGAAATGTCCCTGTAAAGCCATGGTCAAGATAAGAGTTTTCTTATTACTTTGGCTCTGTATCAAGATGGCAAAACATGAAGTGTAACTCCAGATAATAATTTTCTTTAAATCCTCACTGCAAATCCTTCAGAAGTGAAAAGGGAGCGAAGCTTGGGCTGTGGAAGTGGGGGAGTGTTGGGGATCGGGGGCTGCAAATAGGAACAAGCCCAGAGCTCAGGACAATCTTCAGGGAAAGCGAAGCAAGGTCTTGGGGGACGGAGAGGAGCCACTGGAGGATGAAGGAGCTTTAGAGGCCACAGGGTTCTCTGGTCCTGAACGTGAGTGTCTGGGCAGTGGTCTAGCCCTCTTGGGGACACTTTTCTAGTCAATAACGAGGCGGAAACTGATCTATGGAACAGCAAGAACAACATCAAGACCTAGATGCCCACCCACCAAGAGTCAACTGGGGTTTAAAGTAACATTTCCTGTGATGTTGAAGTCTTACTGTCCTTTCTAAGCCCTCCTGGGGAGATGTTTCCAGTGGACCATGATGAATATGCCATCCCTGCCAGGCTGAGCCAGGCTGAAGGTCAGCACACCTGCTGTGTGAGTCCTGTCTCCCCTTTAGCAGCCTGGGACGTTGCACGGCAATGTGGGGGCAAGCACCCCAACACAGTTAAATGCCGACAGTGCAAACACATTTTGTGAGAAACAACGCAAACCTCAAAGTCCGTTGAAAGGCGCATTATGAGTGTTTTTCATGAAAGTAAAAGGTGTGGTGTTTCATAGGGATAGGAGGACAAAGAACAAGTTTCATAAGAAAGGAAAAAAACAGTGTTGTCTAGAGCTCCACTGCAGAGAAATCCTACTGAACCAGGAAGGGACCTGAAGGGAGTCAAGTGCAGTGGGGGTGGGACGTCCCTGGGGAGCTGGCTCTGGCCTGCCACCTATGTGCACTCCAGGCTTGCGCTGAAGCAGGTAAAGAGCTCACAGGCTGCTGGGCACTGCACACTGTCCCACTGTCCCACTGTCCCTCTGACTACATCTCAGGCCCTAGGGACTCTGGCCCTGGAGCATCTGCTGCCCTGTCCATCAGGCAGGAAACCAGGCCCTCAGGCCCCAGGCGCCTCTCCAGCTCAGGTGCCTCCTGATTCTCTGCACGGTGCCAGAGCACCTGCGGGCCACTGCCATGGCTTTGTTCTTGTTTCTACTCTGCCTCTCACTCCCGGAACCTAATTCCATAGCCCCGCACAGCAGGTTCCCCACGCATGGTTCCTGGGGCCCTGGCAGCTCTGCGCACACAGGTGGAAGCAGCAGTGCTGATGGTGGCCACACAGGCCATGGTCACGTGGGCGTCTATGCTCCTTCTCTTACCTCCCAGAGACCACCACATTGCAATGGCTCCCTGTGCCTCCTGCTCCAGGTTAGCCTGTTATAATGTGGTCACCTCTGTCCCGGGCCCCAGCATCATTCACACATACTCTGACAGCACACACACACACACACACACACTCAATTTACAGGTGAAATTTGGGGCTGGTCCTGAGGTTCTCTGAGATTCACGAGTGCAACAAGCTTGTAATTCTTCTAGTGTGAGAAACCACACATGCTAATTCTGAGGTTGGCGTTATTCCCCTCCATCTGTCCGCTCTGTCTGGTTCGCACATTCAACTAACAATCCAAAATAGCATGTGGTCCTTTATCACTGTGAAGTACTTCCTACTGCACTTCTGCAGGGAAGTTTGTGAGAACCTCTGCCTGGAAATAACTGTGCACCCAACACTACGAGAAATCAGCCCAAACTGTAAAGCATGTGGGCACAAAATTGGACTCCTGAGCTCGGTTGCTGCCTCGCTGGGCTGGCGGGGACCCTACACAAAAGCAGCCTGAGCTCGGTGAGCACCAGGCAGCCTCCGAGCAGGTGCACCTGTGGGGAATCACGCTCCTCGGCCTGCTGCAGAGTGCACATCCTCTGTTGATTCGGGCATTTGCATGTGGAATTGGGTGAGGCACTGAGAGGCACAGTGCAGGGTCCCACTGGCATTTGCAAAGCCCCTTTTGTCCTTCCTTCCATGGATGTCTCACGAGGACTTTGTTTTTATTTGAAGCTCTTCTACTTTACACTTTTGAGATGCTGAGCACCCTAGTATCCTTTTGGTTTCCGTGACACCCTTCTGCCCCACTAAATCCATGTGTGGTGTGTGGCAGGGCAGTTTTTTGTGGCAACATCTGTCCCCAGCCCTTACTGACCACCTGCTTCCTGCCAGTCGTGAGTTGCGTGGGCGGAGAGGAAGGTGCCCTTTGCCCATTCTGCAGCCTGAGCCTTGCACCAATTGTGTGGACGCTGTCGCTCTGTATCTGTGTTCAGAGTCTGGAACACAGCTGGATGGAGGCCAGATGCCTGAGGGGGTGAAGGGGGTGCAGGAGGCAGGGGACCTGTGGGCATCATCTGGGTGGAATCTCTGCCCTCAGGTCCATCCCAGGCAGAAAGCCCTTAAGGACCAAAGTGACTGCTCTATCTGTGGCCCAAGGCATCCTCTTCTTCCCATGTGTGAGCCACCACCAGGCCCGAGGTTCAAGCTCCTGCTTTCGGCAGCACCAAGTCGGAGAGGCAGGGTCTGCTCTGTGCTGTCCCCCCAGAGCTAGGGTGAGGACAGGAGCCTGGGCCAGGCCTTGTCCGGACACAGCTCCTGGCACTGGCCTTCACTGCATCAGTGCAAAGCGGAGCGGTCTGCTGTTCAGTAGAAGCTGACACAGCCGAGGAGCACCACAGAACAGAAGAGAAACTGCACCACACCCTTGTAGGGAATTACGAAATCTTGGTAGACATTGTGTCTGATGATTAGGAGTGGAGGGGAAAGCAAACTCTTTGAGATTGGCCACATTAGGATCCTGCAGCAACTGCGTGTTAGCACAGGAATGTGGCTGTGAAAAGGCTAAGGCTTTATTTCAGATTTGTGGCTTTCCTTTGAGAAACACCAACTTTCTGGGAAAAAAACAATAAAGACCTTAACAGACAGTGTAATCAGTAGCCGTGGGTCCCTTCATACATCTGGACAACGCTGAAAGTGAGTTCCAACTTCTGTCTCAAAACGTCAGGCAGCCAATACTGGCTGAAGGTCCTTCATCGGAAACACTAGGCATTTCGTGGATAAGGCACAATTAGGTTGCTTTTAGAATTTGGAATACAGTGGTACCTCATAGAACTTAATGTGTTCTAGGATTTTGGAAAAGTTGGTCATGTTTGTGTTTGTGTGGGGAAGATGGTCACCATCATGTTCGTCACCTGATCTAGAGTTTGCAAATAGAAACAAAATTTTGCTAAATGTTTCTGTTTGTGAACCAAGTTGTTTGCAAAGAAACGTGTTTGTGAGCTGAGTTATCACTGTGCTTGAGTGTCTGTAATGCAGTATCTTGGGGCTGAGAGCTGAGTCTAGATGTGAAATTTATTTTTATGATTTGTATGCACCTTACACACATAACCTAAAAGTCATTTTATACAATATTTTCAATGATTTTGTGTATGAAACAGCTTCACAATATGGAATTTTCCATCTGTGGCATCCCATCAGTACTCCAAATGTTTTAGATTTGGTGTACTTTGGATTTCACATTTTCAAATTAGAGGCACTAAACTTGCATATTTTATAAAATTCTCCAAAGACAAAAAAAGAAAGAAATCCTCTTGACTTCATGAGTTGCATACTATAATGTCTGACCCACATCCCTCCTGCTGAAATGCAAATTGGGATCTTTTCTTTCTCTTTCTCCTCTTTGAGAATAGAAAATAGATACCCATTTGTCACTCTTTAAATAAAGGCTTTATGTGCAAAATTGCTTTTAAACTTATTCTGTGCCATTCTGTCTTCCTCAGAAATTCTCAGTGCCTCTTGTCTATTTGTCTAAGCAAAGAAATAAGTTACCTTACTCGTTTTTTATGTCCTAGTCTGAATGCCTTCCAAAAACAGTTCATCTTACTTCTGCACACCCCAAACTGGACACAGTATTTTTAATTAAGATGGGATTCAGCCAGGCATTGGCTTAGACCCTGCAGATCTAATGAAGAAAAATGCCCTGCAAGAAAGATCTAACAACAGAAAGAGCAGCACCTCCGCTGCCCTGTTCATACTTGAAGGGCCCTGTGGGATGGTCATCTGTGAGAGTGGAAATTAGCGTGGAAATCAGGCTGCAACTCAGTGTAATCTGTGTGAGCTTGAAGAGATGCTGCAGTGTCAAATCCAGGATTGAATAGGAATCATCGGTGAACTTTCCTTTCAAACTCTGAAATTCTTTTGTTACTTGGCACACAACTGTATCCTAAACATTTCTTCGACAATTTACATTTCCGAAGGAAAAGCCACTGGCTTTCTATAAGAAAAATTGGTCAAATGGTTTCGTAGGTCTTGAGACAAGGACTGTCTCAAATTTCTCTTCATCCTAGGTACCATTTTGCAAAATGGCCCATCTGTGGGTGTCCAACTCCAGGCCAAATCATCTCATTTAAATGAAGCTTTGGGGGTAAAAAGGAAGAAAAAAAAAAAAACCAAATGCTTCTTATAAAGTGAATTTGCCAGGAAGTCATATTGTCCCAGAGATAAGGTTTATTTGAATAGGCTTGATTTGCTTATCTTTTGGAAGACATATATTATTTGGGAAATAAACTTTTTTAATTTTTTAATTGAGGATTTTGTTATTGGATAAAAGTTGTAATGCACCGAGATGCAAGAGTCCATGCTTCTGAGTTTCATGTTATCTGATTCATTTATGAGTAGGAAAGAAAACCCTCAGGAAAGAAAAATAGATTGCAGTGTGCATTGCTTTTAAAAGCTCTCTGTTTGTGAGCCATTCCACCAAAGAAAGCTCCTGGCCTAGTGTCTAGGCTTAAACTCCTGCCTTACTCGAAATCACCCATATCAGACTCCTACTATGTGCTGAGCAGATTTACAAAGCCAAACTGCAGTCCTTGCTGCTCCCGAAGTCTTAGAATGGAGCCCCTCTTGGGAGCTTATTTCTTCTGCCTGGGAGGCACTTCATGAGGTCCCCATCCAGCCCACCCCCGTGTTCTGATACCCACTTTCCAGTAGCCATGGAAGGACCAAAGTCAGACCCTAAGGGTTTTGCCTTCAGAAGACCAAACTGGTTATCAGTCCTATGCCACTTCTGTAGGCCTGCACTGCTGAATCCCCCAGTCCCCAAACAGACTGAGCAGGGAGCACCGAGGTGGGAGGTACGTGCTGTCCTCAACCAGGGAATGGTCATCCATCCCAGAGCCCAGCAGCACCTCGTGGACACCGTGCAGGAGCACACACAGGGCTTCTGCCATCTATTCCCCTTGGTACCATTGATTTGTTGTCTGATTTAAATATAGAGTTCAATATGCAGGTGTGTAAGTGCAGCATAAATAACGTGGCATCCTCCTTCGGAGCCAAGGGGCCTTCGTCTGGGGAACTGATGTAATTTACGAGGAGTGAGGTGACAGCATAAATATGTGGGGTGCTTTATCACAAGCCAGGACGGAATGGGTCAGAAAGAGGAGCTTGGAGGAAGGGAAGGGAGGGCGGGGAGGATCCCAGGAGGTACTGAATTGGGGCATGGGGACCTGAATGTTGGGAGCCAGTCCCCAGATCCATCCAGAGCTGCTCAGCAAATGCTCCCTAATTACCCTTTGTCCCTGGAGAATTCCAGAGGCGGAATGGGGTTTTCTGAGTGAACCTCATGTTGGGTGGGTGCTTCCCCCTTCCCTCGTCCCCTTGATGGAGGAGGGAGGGCGGGCATGAGAGGGCCATGCATCACACCCCTGGACACCCCTGCAACAAGAAGCTGGCGGCTGCTGCTCCACTTCCCAGCCGGGAGGGCTGGCAATGCGGAGGGCGTAGAGGAGCCCAGAGCTCCTGGGTCTGCCTGCTCTGGAGGTGTGCAGAAGGAAATGGCCACAGCATCGCTCCTGGTGGCTGCCCATCAGAAAGTGGACATCACAGTGACCTCGGGGCTCCCTGCCACGCTGGTAAGGGCTGTGCGTGGGTGTGCAGGGGAGAGGAGCGTGTGGTTTTACCTTTACTCATTGGGAATGAGAATGATTGAGGTCTGCACATTTTCAAATTTGGTCTTTGAAGTTCCTATCTCATCCACCCAGTTTTCTAAACACGAATCCTACCCAGACTGCTGCGGATAAACAGAATAAGAAGACAGGGTGGGAAGCAGGTTTTCCTGGCCCACCAGGCAGAAAGGGGGTTGGGGGGGAGGGGAAAGGGAGGAGAAGAGAAGGGGTTCAGAGGAGAGGGGAGCTCTGTCCTGCTGACTGCACGTAGGGTGCGCGGCCCAACCCTGATGAGAGATCAGGGATATGACGAATTATTAGGACTCCGGCAGTAAGTCGGAGGAATAAATGACTCCCGGAAACGCAGTTCAGTCCCTGTGAGCTCCAAATTACTGAGGAGATTGCATTGCGTTCCCGAGGCTTGTAGAGGAGGAGTCCATGGAAGAAGGCACCCAGTGCCCTGAGCCTGGGCAGGGGTGTGCAGTGGGCTGTGGTGGGAACCCCCAGTGGGCTCCTCAGGGGGAATTCTCCGCAGAAATGGTAGCAGCACATGAGCGTCCTATGCTGCGGGACCCAGGTGCATTTGTCCTGAGTGTGACTTTCTCTGCCGTTTCACTGGGGCGAAGCCCGGGCTGGGGTTGAGCAGGGGGCCCTGGTGTCTGTCCCTAGGTGACAGGGGCGTGAAGGGAGTGTGTGTGTGAACTTGGATGCATGCGAGTACAAGGGGGGTGGGTGTGCATTTGTGTATGTGTGTGCATTTGGGGGTGCACGTGGGAGTGCGTGTGCACGCCAGTCTGCATGTGCCTGCCAGTCGGGCTAGCACTTAAGGAGGTCACCAGCATCCCGCAGGACATTAGACCACTTTTTGTCCAAGTGCACAAAGGTAGTCCCTGGGGGAACCCCAGGCAGGGACCTCCCCTGGGAATTGGGACACTTGGTGTGGCGCAAATGTTGGAAGATGTGTGTACCTTTCTGTGGCGATGGGGCAAGAGCTTTACCCAAGTGCTGTCAGAGGAACTGGACCAGGAGAACCCAGACTACCCAGCACTGCTCGGCCCTGCCCCGTGACAATCCCGTGGGCAAGCCGTACCCACCCACCGGCCCCGCCCCTCAGCCTCCCTAGGGCATTCGTTGCCCGTAAATGCTGAGGTGACCCCACCATCCCTGGGAAGCAACAGAGCTGAAGGAACTATTTAAATGAGAAAAAAGATCGCTCTGATTTTTTTCTTTGCCCAGGAAGTTGCAATCACTTCCAGCTAATAAAAGAGGAGGCCTTGGTCTGAGGGTGGCGTTGAGGGGCGGGGCTTGGGCTGTTCTGTGGAAAGCGTGGAGCGGCTGTGGAGAACAGACGGTGCCCTCACCTGCTCCCAGAGGCCATTTCCCCTTGCTGTCCATGCTGGCCTTCTTGGGGAGGGGAGCAAGAGTCTTTCCCTTCCTTGGCGTCTGCAGGGTGGGGTCTCAGGGAGGGTGGGCGACCTTCCCTGAATTTTAAACTCACTGAAGAAAAAGAAACCAAGGGTGTGGCTTTCCTGAGCTTTGGAAAGACTAGCTGGGCCCCGTTGAGTAATCAAAGTCCGACGTCCTCCCTGGGTTATTAAACTGTCAGTGTTTGGGGACCAGAGTGTGAGGATCCAAGCTCCCCAGGGAAGTGTAGGGACAGCTCCAGGGCTAACAGTGAGGGGCTACAGGGTGCCCGAAAGTCTGGAGAAAGAAAGGCAAGGCGTTTGGAGCCAGCATGCACTGAAGAAAAGCCTGCCTCTGTCCCCAGAGCCACAGCTGATGTGGTCACGGGCAGGATGGAGGGGGTCAGAGAAGTAATGGGCACCCTGGATTAGGGAATAAGATGCCCAATGGCTTTTCCTGAAGCGTACTGAGTTTCCTCTTCCCTTAGGGAATCAACTCATTTAACTTGTCTGTGTTGATTTTCAAGCGATCTTTCTGATATTGTTCTATCTTTGTAAAATGGAAACTTCATTTCCTACTGTTATTTTCCTGAATTAGTTTACACTCTGAGAAGAAGATATCTAGGCAAAGCTTTAAAAATTGCTCCATAAGCTTTTAGTGATGACGCCAATGAAATAAATATGCTGTATTTGTAGTTTTAAATACAAAGGAGCTGTTTCTTAGCAAAGGAGAAGTGGGGTTTTCTGTGGGACGAACGCGTGGTGTCTCGGTCTGAGGTGAGATCGTGCTGTGTTCCCCTGCAGCATGATTCCTGCTGCACCTGGTCCTGCACAGGTGCCTCTCCTGGGCCTCCTGGGCCTGTTCAGTGCCCGAAGACCCCGGCCATTCACAGCCCCACGGCAGCAGTCTGTGCAGGCCACACAGATGCCACCATCCGATGTGCTACAGCCTTCATCTTTTAACTTCCGGACCCTCAGCTTGTCTCCAACACGACACACTCTGTCCTCTGGTTTCTTCTCTCACCTTGTCTGTTTCCCCTCCCTACGTGCCCCCATCTTTGGCTCACACCCCTGAGACTCTAATTTCCCTCTGCATATCCACCTGCACCCCCTGCGCACGTCCTGGCACCGATACCTCCCCTTGCTGGGCTCCCCCCATACAAGTTCATGCTCCCCACTTCCCACTTTCATGGAAGCCCCTTTTCTCCATTACTGATCCTGATGCTTTTGGTTCCTCTTCACTTGCCCCACGACACCAGCTTTGCTTTGCTACCCGTGGCTCATGCCCCATGCCTGGGACATGTCCGGTGTCCTTGCTTCCTGTTCTCTCCAGGGTCCACTCATCCTTCCTCCCAGTGACTTAGGTCAGTGTGGGAAAGGCCGATCAAGTGCATCCCAGCTAAAGCACCGATCCAGTCTCAGAGTTTGCCGAAGCCTTGTGCTACTGTGATTTAACTGCTTTTGTCCTGGCATTCTGTGTGCGGTCTACACCACAACTGGACAGGACACTCTGATCTGTCCCGCAAAACTCTGCGCCTTTCCGTGTCCTTGCTCTCACGTTGCAGTGCTTATGCTCACAAGGACTCACCCAGTCCCTAAAATGCCCACCCTTCATGCCTATATTGTGAGAGTATGTGTGTTATTTTAAATACGGGCCTCAGTCACGCACATGTACATGCCTGAATAATGGTGCTATGTACATGTAGATCTCTAACATCCGTGCTAACAAATGTCAAATGTGAGATATCATGGGTAGAAGCCATACCGCCATCACTGCGGTAATTCCCTTTGTAAGCACAGAATGTATAAACAGGGGTGCTCGGTTTTGTTAGCGCTGTCCCTATGTCTGTGTGTAAATCAGTGCTCAGCACATAGCAGGCTTCGAGAGCTGAGCTGATGAGTAGCTGAATGAACCTTTGCTGAGACAGTGGGCTCTGCTCCAGTGCTGTTTCCGACATCTTCCAAATGCCTCTTCAGGCTGTGCTTCACAAGCCCTTCAAAGGTGACCCCAGGATTTGTTAAAACTTTATTTCAAATGAGCAGAAGAAGTATGGTGTGGGAGTGATCTGCCCAGACCCAGCTTTGCTTAGAAAACTCCACCCTGAGGACTGTTAGAGTTATATTTCTGACTACAGGATGGATTCTTTGTGCTGTATCAGCCGCAACAGGAAATCACGGCAAACTATGGTTGGTGGCTGTTTAAACCCAAGGTGAGAAATCTGGAGTGTGTGTGCGTGTGTGTGTGTGTGTGTGTGTGTGTGTCCCACTCTGTACAGCCTGCTTCATGCTCAGGCATGTACAGGATCGGGGCAGCTGAAGCTGAAGATGAAAATTTGTGTGATTTCTGGTCGCAGCATCATCTTGCCCAAATTATCTCATTCCATTCTTCTGCCCTTGCTTACGTAAAGCTGATTTCCTTCCCAGTATCTCTCTGAGTGTAGTTCTAAACCAAACTGAAAAACAGACCCCTGCCATAGCTCCTTGTCCGCACCATGAAACACGCCCTCTGCCCATCCCTGCGGAAGTGCCTCTGGGCCCCAGTTCTGGGCAGTCCTTGCCAAGTTGCTAAGTGTCACCCTCTGGTGGCTGTTGGTCAAGAATGATGGTCATTGGGGTACATTAATCTAATGGAGGAACTTTGTATCAGAACCATTGGGCCAGTGACCTAATGCTGCTGGTAAAGAGAACTGTCCAGTCTCATCCACAGAGGACACATCAAGACCTCCAGGGGACGGCTGAAACTGCCGATGGTACCAGGCCCTGTATACACAATGTTTTTCCCTGTAAGTACATTAATAAGATCAAATTTAGTTTATATATTAGGTGCAGCAAAAGATTAACTAACAACTAAGAATGAAATAGGGAAAGCTGTAAATATAGGCTATAGCACAAGCTATTAAGCTTAGGATTATTCCTGTTGTTTTCCAGTTAGTGTTTTCTGATGCTAGACCGCGGATAACTAAAGCCACAGGGAAGAAACCATGCCAAGGGGGTGCTACTGTGCAGTGTTAGATTTGCCTGGAACCTGAGGGGTGCAGATTTTCCATTTACCTAGACACTTGTATGACCTTGCGTTGAGCACACAAGTCCTGTCCTCCTGTGTCCCAACCCCAGCCTGTGCGAGTATCACTATAGCATCTTGCTTTTCCCTTAAAGGTGCAAAGGAACAGATTAGGTGAGCAGATAAGATGGGGTTCATGCTTTTAGGCAGGTGGTTCCTCTAATATCAGCTTCTCTGACTGGCCGTGGGGTCGAGTCCACCAGTTCTCAGTAAAACTGCAGCTGTGATAGTCGAGAAATGATAGTATGTGTGATAGTGCTTTGGGGTTGAAGTCACCCAGGGACTAAGGTTCAGACTTCATTTTTGCTTCCAACATTGAATTTATTGTTAGCTCTTTCCAGTGTGTCTGTGATAACTTTGTGCTCTGGTTCTGAAGTCTTCAGAGAGCCATCAATCTGGGTGTCGGTGATAGTGGAGTTAGACTTGCGGCAGACACGGGCTTGGTGATCAGGTGCTGTCTCTAATGACCCTGAACACCTGCCAGATGCTGCTTGTTTTAAGTAAGTCAGACATTGAAACTTATTTTACTGAGATTTTGTGCCTTTCTATTAAAAGCGCCTCCTAAAGTCCTAATTTTGAGAGGAACCTGATGTATTAGAAAGTCTTTTTTTAAATTGAAATGCAAGTCAAAAGTAATACTGACTGCCACTATGAATTAAAGTTTACCTCTTGTACAAGTGCTGCCTGTGGAAAACTAAAATCGTCCTGTTTGTAAAATGTTCCCACAGATAAATTCCACTTCACTGTTTTTAGACGGCGGTTTGGGGGGTTTAATCTGTCATAAACAGCACTTGATGTCTCCCCAGGGAATCATGACCCAGCAGTGGGTCTCTTTACTTACACTGAGGCTGGTTTTTCCATATGAGATTTCCATATGCTTCAAAAAATACCATGTCCTCTAAGCTTATAAATAGTGGCCGTGGGCAGCCTGAAGTGGACCCAGGAGTCTGAAAACAGACTGCAGAGGTGGTAGAAATGGTGTGGAGGCTGTGTCAGCACAGCTGCAGGAGGAGCTCTGGGCTTCCTGCAGGCACTGGAAGAAGAGAAGCCACTGGAAAACCACACGTGGCAGCCACCTGAGGAAAGCAAAGCCAACATTCAGTGGCCATTTCCTGCTAGACAAACCAGAACGGTTTTTCTCAAGGGCTTTTTTTGGGGGATGGGGAAGGGTACTGAGATTGAATTCTGGTCCTTAAAACTGAGCAACATACATAGCCCTTATTTTATTTTATTTTATTTTATTTTATTTTATTTTATTTTATTTTAGTTTTTGAGAAGAGGTCTTGCTAAGTTCCCCACACTGGGCTCAAACTCATGATCTTCCTGCCTCAGCCTCCCAGAGTGTTAGGATTACAAGCATGCCCAACTCTCTCAAGAGTTCTTTGGAGAAAAAATGAAGAAGGCAAGTGCAATGTGATATAGCAAATTAGTGGGTGACATGCCTGATCACATCCCTGTAGCTGAAAATATTATACATCTCTGCTTAGAGTGCTCCATGAGCCCTTACTGACATGTAGTCATTAAGTGTTGGGAAGAGTGACTCAAGGGCATAAGGGCTCCAGGTAGGGGAGTGACAGTCCTTCCTACCTGTGTTCTATCTTCCTCCAAGGCTTGGGTAAAGTATCTTTCCCTCTTAGAAACTTTCCATAGGCTCAGTCATCTGTAACTAAATCAGTCTTCTGCTTGGCAGTGTAAGGGACACTGGCCAGCTGGAGGTCTCTGTGGCTGGTAGGTGACTTTCCACCAGGGCTGGGATTCTCTCACATGCTGTGAACTGGTTCGTCCCTGGCACCCAGCAGGACCTTGGACAAGCACACACATAGCCATGGCCTTCAGAGCCCATGGGCACCACAGCCATCAAATCAATATTCAAAAGATGCTCTGACTGGACAAATACCATGAGGTCAGGAGAAGCTAACCCCACTGAGAAGTAACAAGAGTCTATTTTTAGGGGGCATGATCAAAAATATGGTTAACATTAAAATTTTGAAAAATGTGTTGTATTAAAATACACATCACTGTAAATCCCCCTTAAAATCCTCCCCTCACTTTGAACACACTGGTCCCATTGCTCTGGTCTCCTTCTGAAGCAGGTCTGGAAGTCCTCTTTCATGAGTGTCTTTAGTTGCATACTTCCGGCTGCCTCTGTGATTCAAAAATTTTCCTTCCATGGTCGTTTTGACTTCGGGGAAGTCAGAAGTCACACAGCGCCAGATCCGGGGAATGTGATGGGTGGAGACAGTGTCATGTTTTCACAAGCTGCCTCTCTACTAGACGCAGCTTGGCAGCAGCATTCATTACAGTTTTTATCTTATTTTGTAAACTTCATGGAGGGACTTCTGGAACCACTTCAAAGACTGCAGACACAATGGGGTAAGTGTATTTGAAGCAAGGGGAATATCTTAATGGAGAGTCATGGTAATGTTTCTTTTACTATAACACTTTTAGAATTTGTTTATTCACTGTATGTTTTTATCACTCCTTATATTTTGCATGCTATTGGCTTAAACAGATAAATGATTTAAACAGAATAAAATGCAGTGTTTTCTGTTCAAGCATTTAGAAGAAAATGATATAAATGTTTTCACTAGGTAACCAGCTCCTCCGTCACTCCGTCTCACAGGCTCCTCCCAGTCAGGCTGGGCTACACAGACATGGCCCTCGGTCCCCAGGCGTGACCTTAGGGCTGACTGCCGCAAGCAAACGTTTCACACCTACATGCTAACTGGCTCATGGGTAAAAAAAGATATGAAAAACACACACATCAGAATGCATATTTTCCCCTTCAGACTTGTTTAACTTGATGACCCTCTTGGGTAATTTCCTTTGGAGATTTTTGAATAACTTTTAGGTTGTCAAGTTTTTTAATTACTCCCAACAGACAACTGTTGCAAATAATCTGCAAAGACAGAAACTAACTCAATGCCAAGATTAATATGTACCATAACTGAAATGAGTGATATATTATGAAATTTGGCTTTCAAAAATTACCTGTCCTATAAGGAAAGGACCCAATTTGTCTATGCATTGCTTGCAAGTATTGAGTTCCTTTTGGAATTTCCTGCAGAACAAAAGTGTCTTCAACCATATCAGGGTCATTGAAATAAGTGACAAGGTGACTTTTGTGGAGCACAATGTTCCCTTTGAATTAAAAAAAAAGAATGATCCACTCAAATGAAAAAGGGAACAAGGGGAGAGAAGAAAGAAGGAACAAGATAAAAAGAGAATTGCAGAAAAAGAAAATGGAAATGAATGTAAATAAGCAGGGGAAGAGGAGTGGAAAGGGAGAGGAATGGGGGAAAAAAAGAATCAAGATATGTCATGTGCAGGTACGAATTCCCTATGGTGAATGTCATCATTATGTATATCTAAAATGTTCCAAAAAAAATAAAAAAACCACAAATTAAAAAAACAAAAAGGAAAAGAATCCACAGACCTCTGTCCTGCTGGTCAGCAGCAGTCTGCACAGCTGTGTGGGTGACAGAATTCTGTAGGTGCTGCTAATGCTGGACCTGCTCAGCATCCACCGCGAGCGCGTGGCGGTAGAGAGCAGGTCCCACCGTGGGAGCCGTGGCTAGGTCGCTCACGGCTGCACCCAAGGGCATGGAATGGCACCAGCGCCCACTCTAGATCTATCGAGCCGCCTTGCTAGCCAGATGCCAGGATTTCTTCTCCTTCCCTCTCTCTTGGGCACATACAAGAACTGTCCCAGAACTCTTCTCAACTGCGACTGAGCTGTGAGCCTGGTTACCGCGCTGTCGTTTTAAGAAGCCATCTCCCTTGATCTCCAGGCCTTCAGTAAAGTATTCTTCACCTGTTGAATGTGCAAACAATGCAGCTTATCAATTGGTTTCACATACCGTCCTCTTAAGCTAGGCCTTCAGCCAGTGATCACTGCTGCAGGCTCACTTTCTTCAGACCAGCTCATCTTCCTGAATAAGGGTCTCCTCTTCCGAGTAGGACAGTGGCCATGACACCTACACACCTGTTTTATATTCGAACAAGCCAATCACACTCATTTATACACAGCCTCTCCCTTATCTTAGGCACCACAAAATGAAGGTAGCTGACCATCAGCAGAGGGAAATGCATTTATCAAGCATCCTAGAGCAGTTACTAGACACTCACCGCCGAGGCAGGTCTGGTGTGGCACTTAATAAGGGGAGAGAAAAGAAGAGCGAGGAAGTGCTATCCAGGGGTGACAGACTGGTGCTGGGGAGGAAGAAAGGATGAAGAGGAAGGACGCGGAGGGTTTATTCAGAATGCAAAGTTACGGAAGGCCTCTGACAGAGGGATAGGAACCATCTGAGTGATGAAGGCTGGCACTCTGAGGACATCTAGCAGGGACATCTCAGAACCCTGGGGCAGTGCTGCTTTGCCTCCAGGCCACAGGGTGTGTGAAGTGGAAGGATTTTGGCACCACCTTCACCGCACAGCTCAGCAAGCAAGGCCCACAAGCATTGGAGGTCCGTGTGCTGCAGCACAAACACATAATCCCTCTAGCTAGGAGAGGGAAAAGGTGATAAAGAAAGTGTTAAAAGCTGATGATGCAAAGAATTTGCAACTATTGAACAAAATGCCCAAGAAAAGCTGAAAGATAAGTTCCTGAGTATTTCGTCACACATTCTATGTTTAATTCCATACTGGCATATGACAGTAGTATAAAAAGCATTTTTTCTTCTTTTATCAGTCATAGACACTGCTTTGGAAAGTTGACTCAAGTCACATACTTGGTCCTTTGACGGTAGAAAAATATGCCAGGGGGGCTGTTGTCTCAAATCCTCATGCACAGTTAAAGCCTGGGGACCAGGGTGCTGCTAAACGTTTGGCCGCTTCCTGTAACCACCTTATTCCGACATTAGTGTCCAGGGAGAGCACAGCAAGCTGTGGTCTGGGTTTGGGTCAGGGCGCTGAGAGGACATTACAAACAACTAAGAAACTCACTGACTTCAGGTGAGACGGGAAGCAGCGATGCCGTTCTCGCAGTAGCAGTCACCGCTGTGGGGCCGTCACTCTGTGATTCCGATGTTCCTGTCTCCTACGGCAGCTTTTCTGGAAGTCTGTGTTTGTAGAGTTGCCCACCTTTCTCTTGCTCTTTGCACCGGGAAGACATGATACCTTTTATGACACCTCTGCCGCCATCAGTTGCACTGTGTCTTTTGAGTACGTGGAATCCCATCCACGGAAAGCTTCCTGTGCCTTTGCATTATGAAGGTCATCTTCTGATTATTAACATAGGAATTGTAGGGAGCTGGCTGGGTAGCAACCAAGGAGCCTGTGTCAGCTGCTAAGTTACTGCCCGTGGCGCCTGACCGATTCTGTCTCGGAAGAGTTTAACCCCAACCATGCCATGGAACCCATAATGGTGGCCACCATTTCCCTCGTTGCAGTGTGGGTGGCCCGCCCATCCCCAGAAGGAGGCTCTGACATCCTGGGAATTATGTACCCAGGGTCAGGACGCAGGGTTTTGAGGAGTAACATGACTTCTCAAGTGCTATCAGTGTTTTCGCCGCCAGGGAAAGAACAGTTTCTTAGCTTGGGCTGCAGCTTACTTTGTTTGTGCAAATGAATTTCCTGAGGTCATCTGAACTTCACCCTCAGTCTTAGAACCCTGGGGTCCATATAATTACCCACTGATCTATGAAACTTACCTGTTACCTCGCTCAGTCACTGAGCCTCTCTTCCTGCACACTGCAAAGCCTCTCTGCTCCTGTGGACACTCGCTGATGTTGGCCGTGTCTGAATCTCGTAGCCTTTCCAAACCCCTGAGCACTTGCTGTGTTCTGCACAATAGGTTAAGGTCAGTGAAGGGCAACTCCCTAAAGTAAAGGCAGGACCCAGTTTATAGCCTAGTTCTGTCCTACTTAATATTGCTCTTTAATTTCAGTTTGACTGGAGATACAAGGTTAATGTACACGAAACACACCCACCTCCCCCAAGGCAGAGCATGTATAGAAAACAGGAAAAGGAGACCACTTTCTCCTTGTAGCATTTACATTATGCATTAAGCATATGTCACTTAAGCGAGTGGGGAAATGAATAGTCCTGGATGTGATATTTCCTTTGTACACAAACATATTTTGTGACTATCAGAAGCAGTGAGAAGAATAACCAAAGAACCTCAGCACTGTTTCACAGGTACAAAATATTTTGAAATTTTCATTTCAAATAAAGATGTCAGAGAACAGCTCCCCTCAAAGCCAAAAAGCTTGGGGAAGAAGTTAGAGAAGAGCTGATGGTTCCCCGTCAATTCTCACCGCTTGGGTGCCATGCACATCTGAAGTGGCATTGGGTTAGGGTGGTACATTAGTGCATGTACTCAAACTTCCCATCTTGTCAGTGCTTTTCTGGCCTCTAACCTGCTTACTCCTAGGTGGGGTGGGACGCTGCCTCAGTGATGCAGTGTGTGGGTACTAAAAGCCAGACTTAAATCCACATGTCTCTTTTACAGAGCTGCTCCAGGGCCTGAGAGGTCTGAGCTGCTCCACCACAGGTCTGGAGGCTAAAATGTAGGGATTCCTGAAGGCTCTGGCCGTGTCCCATTCCTTACTGAGATGTCTGTCTCTGTACAATACCGAGAACATAGTAAGCGTCCTCTGATATTGTGCAGTCTCTAACAGTTTGGTGTGTTGTTTTCTGGGGAGCTCACAAAGGAGATGAGACATGAATGGGTCTAGGTGGACAGAATCAGCTCATAGGACAGAAACTGTCACTTGGTAGGAATGGGAGGCCTTGAGACAAAATGGGATGCTGAGGTCAACTGTCAGTATTGACCCTGGGTCCATGTGGGAGGAGTGTCAGGACTGTCCCAAGCTGTCCTGTCTGTCACACAGCTTGAGACAGCAGGGGAGGTCTGGCTGGAAGGGCTGTGGTTTGGACATTGTGCCTCAGGGCTCATGTGTTAGAAGTCTGGTGAAAGTTGGTATGACCTTCAAAGAGTGAGGCATCATGGAAGGTGATTGGGTCATGGGGATGCTGTGTTTGGAAAGGATGAAGATAGTTTTCATGGGGCTCAAGTGAACAGTTTTTAAAAAGTGAGTCTGACCCTTAGATCTGCCCTCTCGCACCATGTGTCTGCATTGCCTTATATGAACTCCTGCCCTGCTGAGGTCCACCATGATGAGATCAACCATGATGAGGTCCACTGCGATAAGGTCCACCGTGATGAACTCTTCATAGTGAGCTCCCCTATGATGAGGCTTACCATGATTTGACACAACCAAGGGACTTCACCATAGCTGAACCCATGGAGTCCATGATCTTAACTTTTAACCTATAAAACTCATAGTCAAATAACTCTCCACTTTATAAAATACTCAGCCTCAAGTATTTTGTAATAAAAATGGAAAATAACAATACAATAACAGATGCTTTACAGGATAAATATGGAAGAGTAGGAAGCTCTAGCCTTGCCCCGACCCAGCTCTGCCCAAGTCAGCCTCCATCTTTCTATTCTGAAAATGTCATGATAGCTTCCCTCATGGCTTCTCAAGGCGAGTTCAAGCTAAAGCCTGACCCTCAGAAGTGAAGAATAAAAGGAAAGGGAAAAAAAGAAGTAAGTGTGATTTCTCAGATTCTTTTTTGAAACCCCAAAAGTGCTTTGTGTGCTTTTGGGGTCCTCTGAGCTTAGGTTGTAAGTGCAGGGCAAGGTGCTAGTCCACTGCTTGCTCAGTCCTGCTGTGAGTGGACCGAGAACATCTTACTAAACGCTCTCATGGCTGGGAGGTGGCATCCAAAATGAGTGCTAAAGCTCACAAATCTTTACTAATGTGTACATCCCAGATAACAAGATTTAAAGAAAAAAATTAAACCTGTGTGGGTATATGAGTTTCGAACAATGAAGAATGCTTCGAGGGAAAAATCAGTATTATATCCATTTAGCCATGCTCAAAATCAATAGATATTTGAAAAATGCTGAGTTTGTATGACATTCTTCTGACACAGAATGTTGTGATTCTTTTAGGATGTCTTGCCTGGGTGCGTAGTTAGGTACAGTATTTTGTTGCGAGCACCTCCTTAACACAGTGACATTTGGCTATGACAGTAGCACCCTGGGCTTAGCTGAGCATGGCCATGTTGCAGTGTGGGACAATTCCTTGTCTGGTTTGCCTGGGTGTCTGTGTGTCTCCTCATCTTTCTCCTGGACCAAGACCATGGTGTTTCCACGACCATGGCAGAGATGCAAGGACATAAGAGGATGCATGTGCAGTCTCTGGAGATGCAGGCTCAGAACAGGCTTGCTGCACTTTGTTGGTGCAAATCTGAGGACGTGTCATTCCTTGTGCTGGAGCAGCTTCAGTGCCCTGTGGATTTTGAAGAAAGGGAGGGGAAAGGGGAAAAATCAAGACTTCGGTGCAAATGAGGCTGGTCTTAAGCTCTACCAGTGCTAAGATAAGAGCTCCTTAAAGTGCCCAGAAAGCCATCAGATGCTGATTGCCATGGGGGCCTGAGGGGACCATCATGACTACTTTTCTCTGTCTCCCCATCCTTACTGGTCTTCTCAGCCTCACAGAGGTTAATACGTATGGATTAGTGGACAGTTTTCTTGGATTTTTTCTGTCATCTGTAAATCAATCCATCTTTGCTGAGAGCGTCCAAGTGAGAAGCTTCCCCGGCCCATGGGGACACAGGCCTGAGGAGGGTGCACAGCTGCTAGTGAGTGGCCTTGTGTGTGAGCTGTTCTCAAGAACCTTGCACAAGTGAGTGACAGAGGTAAATGTGTTGGTGGAGGGTGAAGTGTGAGTTTCGTGGTGGTGAGTCGGAGTAAATACACAGTGTGAAGAGTCCTCAGAGTCATAAATTATAAAAGAAAGGGGTCCAATGTCCGGGGTTTGGCTTGAATGCAGAAAAATAAAAATTTGCAAGTAGCTATGCTTTGGGTTATGGATGTCAATTTGCTATCTGGAATGTAGTGATAAATTAGCCCTGCGACCTCTGAACTATTTGGGGAGAACACCTATCTGTGGGTGTTGAACCTCACAGAGCAGAAGTCATTTCTTGTCATCTCTATACGGTCACCACCTGGAGTCCCACACATGGACCACAGAAGGCTTACATGACTGTGGTTTATGCAGAAAAATTTATACAACTTTCTCTTGTTCTACATGTTGTGGTTTCACTTCTCAGATACATAAAAAGCCCATGTGCCCCTAAGGTTAGTTTCTCTTGATAGATCCTAACCCTCTCACACACTGGCCTCCCGGAATACAGTGGTTCTTAATGGTTTCAGAAAGGCTTGTGATGTGCTTTTGCATCTCAAGATATTACTGCTTAATTTATTTTTCTGTGTGCATGGTTTTAAGAATGAGATGTAGTCCCACTTGAAACAATTTTTTTGATCTGTACAATTTTCTCTATTCCTCAGTGCTAAGTATTTCTTAATTTCCTTTATGGAGTTAGCTGATACTATACTACTAAATAAATGATAATGCGTACTCTAAAAAAGGAATTTTATTCCATGACATACAAAAAGCAATGTTTAGCTGAAGCAAATTCTTACTCTTTAAGTGTGTGCAGTCGTAAACAATAGGAAGAAGCTGAGATGATCAGCCCTCTTTTTATTCTCCCCAGTTTCATTGTGGAGATCTTTAATCACAATTTTTCCCAAGAAAATGCCTAATTTGGTCAGACGTGGTCCAGTGTTGCTGCCTATGGGCTACTCTGAGACCACTACCCCGGCCTTTGGAGAAGTAGGCAGGCTCTGCAGGGCTCAGTGGTCTGCATGGCTTCAACTGGGGTTGGGGGTGGTGAATTGTAGTTGATTTTACCACTTTTGATTGGAGCTCAACAGTGAAAGGCCAAATTATGTGATGGCTAATCTCTGTGGTCTGATCTTCGGATCCATTTCAAGAATATGGAAAAAGATTGCCACTGGAAAGTGAAGACAAGTCATTTGCATTGGACAGTAGCTAATTAGGAGAGTTTTGGGCTGAGAGAGGGCGGCAAAGCTGGGCAAGGGAGTGCAGGAGGGAGCCGGAGGAGCCAGGGCAGGGAGTGTCCAGGAGGCTGGAGGTGGTGGACTGGCAGGTGGAAGGCTCCTGGGCCTTGGGGCGGGGCTGCTCTTGGATGGGACAGATGCAGGGCTGGAGGAGCCAGGTCTTGGGGAGCAGCTGCCAACTGGAGAGCCGGCTGGTAATCAGTGCCAAGTGGTCGTAGGTGGGGCGCAGTGTTGAGGACTTAACCACACTTGGTGCTGGGATGGTGGCACGTTGTTGAGAACAAATAGTCCTTAACCACAGGCTCACTATCATGCTGGGTGGGCTCCTGGGTGCTAGGGTTCAGGGTTCTCAGGATACCCAGTGAGAGTCAGACTCACTCCTGGCTGCTGGCCCAGGAGGGTCTTGGTTGTAGCAAGAGAGAAACTGAGTGACTAGAGAAAGAAGTAGGTTTTGCTGTGGGTTCTGTTATCCGCGACCCTCCCAGAGTCTTTCTGGATGTCCGCAGCCAAGCTCAGCTGCTAGATTCAATGGCCTTTGCTGGTCAGCAAGGGATGGACTCATCCACCTGTGAGGAGGAGGGTGGAGTGGTTCTGTCAGGGGTGAAGCACTGCAGCATCACGGCCTGAGAGAGGTCCCAGCTCTGCTCCTGGCTTGAGCCATCTGTGCTGCAGCTGCTTGCTGGAACCCCAGGGCTGGGCTGGGCCTACATGGGGGGCTTCTGGGAAAATTAAACGAGGAGCAGTTGTCCTCTCTCTGTGTTCTTTAGAGAGGTTCAGGGCCCCTCCTGTGTATCAGGTCACACAGAGGAGTTTCTTAAAACAGTGTAGTGTGTGTCTATAACCTCCCCATGCCCTCCCTACCTTGAATCTAGATGATTTGTAATCCCAATTTTGTCTGGCTTGTCATACTGTCTTGCTTAGGGAATAACAAAAAGAAAAAATCTGTGCTTGTTTGGTGCACAATGTTTTCTCCAATATTTTGAATCTGCAGTTGTGGAGTTGCACATCTGGGCATACTGTCATCTTTGTAGGGTTCACTGGAGTGCCTGCCTTGGGGGCCTTAGGGATTCATTGTTTGCTGCAGTCAAGAATGGTCCTCTTCATATCACTTCATAAGCCCGCAGGTACCTACTGCGTTGCCTGGCCCAGGTATGCCTTGGCCTGGCTGCTTCCCGGCTTCCCTTGAGAATGGCTATCTCAAGGTTTGCCTGAGCAGATACTCAGCTCTTCCAAAGTCCTGAAGTTTCATGAGGTGGGGATGTGCTGAGCACAGGACCACCACCCCCCAACCTGCCTGGACTACTTGTCTGGGTTCCCGGGCAAGGGCTTGTGTGGCAACCCCTGTGGTGTGAGGTGGAATTAACCACTCCAGAGGTACCAGCACACACTTGTCCACTGGCCCCGGTCTGGGCTTTTCCACTGAGATCTGAGTGTCTTCTGGTTTCCTATAAAATAACTTCCTGCTCACATCTCTGAGTGTAAGACTTCCACCTGTACCTTTCTCTTTGCGGGGCAATTTGATGTTAACTAAAGTGGTTTCCAAAGCTGCCTGTGTTTGAAAAACACCCCCTGGACACTGAGCTGTGCATCCCAGGGTCCTGCTCCAGGGAAGCTGGCTCTGCAGAACTCAGTGTCCACCTGGAAACGCTCACTCACATGAACAATCGGGGAACATGACCTCAAGTGCTGTTCTTGTGCAGGCTCTCGTGACAAGCCGTGGGTGAGAACTGAGTAGATGCTGCTGTCCCCTTGACAGCAAGGCACAGGGGCTTAGAGCTAGGGTCTGTCTCAGGTGTGTCATTAATCAGTGTACACTCAGGGCTTCTCCGACATTCACAATGGTTTATTGACTTCGAAGATCTGGCTCCTTGAGGATGCGATATGCTTCTAGGACAGGTCACTTTTCTAGCCAGCAGCTCCCAAATCTCAATCGCTTAACCCTGGGGTGTGTATTTCTGCTGCGCAGTCAGATGCCACCTGATGGCTCCCAGGCATCTCATGGCAGATCCTCTGGGATATGTCCAACTGGTTGAGTCCTCACTTCTCTGGTCCCACATCCCGGCACTTTTTACTTCCACATGTGGGCAGCAAACAAGCGTGACGACCTCATGGCCAGCATAGCACTGGTGGTCTTCGTCCCTGACCCTGTGCTCTCAGCCAGAGCTCCAGCCCGTATCATAGCTTCCCTGTAGGCACAACTCTGGGCTCTGTCACCTTCCTGAACAGTTGGACACACATGCCATAATCTCTCCATCTTAGGGTAATGCATCTAAAAAGGGAGAACCTCCTACACAGGAAGCTGGTGTTTTCGCTAACATTTTATCACAGTGATAATCTTGCTAGGTAGTGGCTCCTCTCCCCATTTAATAAGACTGGAAAACCTGAAAGCCAGAGAATTCGTGGGACCTGCCAAAAGCCACATACCCTTTTTCACAGCAATGACATGAGGGGACTTGTGCTTATTTCACCCAAGTTCAGGGCAACATCATCTGCTCGTGCCAGCTGCCCACAGAACCTGGGGCTGGAGTAAATCTGGGACCAGCTTTATCAACTGCCATTTTGGTGTTATTTTTCCCCAGGAAAAGCTATTGTCTTGTTTGACTATGCTGTATTACCCTGAGGGTGATAGACAGGGTTAGGCAGATTCTTGTTGACTGGGTAGGAAGAAGCAATTTTTGTGAAAGTTGCTAGAAAGTTTTCCTGTTACCGTGAAGAAATACAGAATTTTCCTACATTCTTAAATCCACCCATACCTCTCCTGAGGGCTTTCTCTTTGAGAGCCGTTCCCAGATCCACAACTAACTACAACAGGTTCAGTAATTAGCAAAGTTACATATAACCCACAGGAAGGCTTCTGCAGGTAAGCTTCCTCCTAATAGAACTCCCTGATGTTCCTGCCACAACATATACCAGAGACATTTCTAAAAGGTTCCTTCCCACTACAGACTGATGAGGACTTTTAGGAGAATGAGGGGCCTGAGACAGGCCAGACTTAGCGACCGTATTTCTTTTCCTGAGTGGTAATGCTGGTGCAAGTAGTATTCAGAGGAGACCAGATCCTCTGGGAGTTCACAGCCCCTAGGACACCCAGGGCGCCCCCACCTGTCACTGGCATATGGCGATAATGGAGCATCTCTGCAGCTCCAGCACGACTGGCCAACCCAGGCTTCCAACTGTGAGCTCATCCTCTGCGGAAGACACACAGCACTCACCTTGGCCTTGACCTTGAAAGGTGGAGGCTCCAGAAGGAGGCCGTGGACTTTTGGGTTCCGTATGATTCATCCCGACCCTTCCCCCGGCTCCATAGGAAGGAATCCAGAGTGCTGCTTGCTGACCTCCTGTTGAGAGGACAGAAAGTGGGAGTCCTGACCACAGCTTGAGAGCGGTGATGTCCCCTTGTGTCCCAGCCGTGGCTTATGTTCAGGGAATGTGTGCCAGCTCATTAATTCCCGCTGGTCCTCCCAAGAGAAGATCTCACTGCTGTCCTTGCGCTGCGCTGGGCCCTGAGTCCTCACAGCGTGGAGCAGCTCTCCTGCCTCCACCTAGAACTAGCTTCCACCAGGAAGAGATTTAAGGATGTCATAAACCCAGCATGAAAACACCTGCAGAGGAGAACCAGGTATGCAGACGCTTGTGGGCAACTCAGCCCTTATAATTAAGCATTTCATCCAAATCATCACTGTTACATAAGAATATTCACATCTCAGAAAATTTCACTGGCCGGAAGTAAGAGAGGTAATTAAAGAGACGAGATGCATTTCTGCTACTGGAAGCCACTGTCCTGTGATGCTCAGGTAGGAGGGGTCTGCAGAAGAGGAATTGTCTATTTTTCCTCCCAGATTTGTTTAGCATTTGACTTTTCCTGCCTGGAGACCGGCTTGCCTCTAAGAAGCCAGTCCACCTTTGCTTGAACAACTCTGGATTTTTGCCTTTAGTCAAAAAGCCTCTACATAAAGAATTCAAATCAGTTTACATTCTCCAAGGTCTGACTATGCTTCCTGCACCTTTCAGAAGCAGAATGTAGCAAACCTGCCCCAGCCAGCATGCACATACAGCTTTCATCTGTGGTATCAAGCAGGTGATTTATAGACAGATACAGCCAAAGTCCAAAGGATCCTAGTGTGTGGCAAAATCAAACATGTTCCCAAAACTCACCATCCTCACCTGCTGTTCAGCTATCATCCGAAATAGTGCAACTCAGAGCCAAACACATCAATTAAACCACAATCGTTTATTTATTATAACACATACTCCCTGTTGCTCCAAATGAATTTTCATGAATTAATGAGCTCACCTCATTGGATAGCAATATTTTGCTTTATTTTAACCCAGAAGATAAAGCACAGGGCTAGCTCTGGTTCTCAACGCCTGCTTTCTCATTGTGTCAATTCAGATGACAACTAAAGATTGAAATACAAAATGGATCTGGCTTTGATTCATTTTTTAAACTGGGTTTTTATTTTTATCAGTGATGAAAGAGGGGTACTTATGATTGAAGTAATCCAGAGTTCAAAAATTTTATAAAACCTATCCGTTTGACTGAGTTGGACTACGCTATCAACAGGCAGGCTTGAGCAGACCCCAGACCAGTTCCATCTGGTTCCTGGCACGGGGGGCGGGGGGGGGACAAAAGAAGAAAAGAAAAAACCCTTGAAGAAAAATGGTATTTGTTTTTGATTATTGGGCATTTCAAGTTGCTGGCTCCTCTGGCTCCTGTTCTAGTCAGAGGTAGAGCTAGAAGAGGGAGCCACAAGGGGCAGAGTGGAGTTAAGCAGGACAGCCCTGGGTCCCCAGCACATCACCTAGGACACTGCAGGGTGCAGGTCACCCGAGTCTCCAGTGCATCACTGAGACTCCCACAGGGGGCATTAATATGGTCACTTTCCTGGGTACTCGACAGCTCCCCTATCCCAAGGAGGAGCCCTCACTTCAGCCCCGGAACAGCCCCACTCTGTGCACTTCCGGTTGCATCCCTGGATTTCCCTTGGGTGGGAGGAATGGTGGACAGACGCCTGTCCTACTTTCTGGCAGTGACAGATGAGTGCTCTGTGCCTGGCACCAGGATGCTAATGAGCACTTGCCTCAGTGGCTGGCACCCACCAGCCTGCCCACTGGGTGATTTGTGGTGTTTTGGACCAATGTGGTGTCTCTGTCGCTGGATCGTTCCAGGGCACAGCAGGCAGCCGAAACCGAAGTTATCTCAATAGGGAGTTTGAAAAAATGACTCGTTTTTAAGTGGGCTACAGGAACTGAAAAAATAAATCTCAGCTCACAAACTTGAAAAACTCAGAAATGATCAAAATTTTCTGACTTTTCACTAAGAAGATAATACCCAAGGTAAGAGATACCTATGTTATATATATATTTTTCCATCAAGCCTTTCCTTTCTCATTTTAAGGCAAATATCTGTGCATCCAAGTAGTTCAGGGTGAAATAGCTCGGACCCCAGAATGAAATCGAGGAAGCAAGAGAATTTGGGAGCAAAGACTTTATTCCAGGTCTGGTGACCCAGTCTCATCAGGATCGATCCAAGACTGAGTGCCGAACAGTCTACGAGCGGCATTTTTAAAGCTCAAAACCACAAACCCCAAACCACAGGGAATGTTCCCTCCCCTATCTTAAAGAACACCTAGTGTTTTTTGGTACTTTCTGTTAGCCTTGGACAATTTTAAAAATAGCATGCTTTGAAATAGGGTTGCACAGTTTTGAGGTCTGTTTGCCCCATATCACTGGGGTGGTCATTTTTTACACAAACGATGTGGGAACAGGAATTTATTACATATCTCTGGGAACACAGGTGTTTAAAATAGCAACTTATTTAGTGAGACGCACTACAGAACAGACATGGCGACGCTTTGGTTAGTTTAGGATATAACAAAGGCTGGTAACTAAGCCCATCAAACAAAAAAGTTTTTCATCCAAATGTTATTCTCTATGGTGAATCTAAACAATTTGCCAAGTGAATTCTTGAGATTAGTAGCAGAAAGTTTTGTGCTGGAAAGAACTTGGGTAGAGATAGGGCCCATGCTTCATTTCACAGATGACTGATCAGGTTCAGAGAGACAAACAGCATAGAACCAGTAAGTTAGAGGGCTCAGCTTATAGCCAGTGAATACTTCATGCTAATCACTCACTAGTCCAATTACCTAAACACACTACCACCAAAAATGGCATATTTTTATCAGATAATATAACAGGAAATATAAAAACCACACTTTTGTCAAATTTATTCAATACAGTAATTGGCTGATTGAATGACACTTGCCTGGCAGATGTTCAGAACAGTCAGGACACAGACCACACTGCCCTAGCGATACTTGGGGAAAACTGTCACATAGTTAATATTCTTACGGAGAAAGCACATAAAATGGGTAGAAGATAATGTTGAAAACAGCCGTCACCAAACACTTGCCTAGACAGTATCTTGCTAACTTATGACAAAAGGACGGAATAGGCATTATCATCCTCATCTTACAGATGGTAAAGCTCAACTCAGTAGCACTGCCACTTTCCCAGGGCACACGGGAGACAGTGCTTGGGCCAGGCTTAGACCATGGGGGGAGGGTCTGAACAGAGCATCCATTTCTTTCTTTAGTTCATTAACTCAGTTCTCTCCATGATTCTGGTCACAAGCTGAGTTCAGTGAGGACTGAATCAAATTTCCCAATAAGGTCAACACTGAATCCAACCACTGAATTCAATTTGGTTCTCACCCAGCTGATTGCGATCAGAGTCATGGAAAGAATCCAGTTCATGAACTGAAGCACCACTGCTTCAGTTTCCTTCCCACTCTTCAAAAGTTCCTGTTCATCAAGTTTTATAACCAGGAGCCTTCCTAAGTCTAATGAGCAAACACCTAAATGCAAGAGCAGAAGCTCTTGAACATTTAGAAGAAAATGTAGACTTCTACGTAATAGAAAACAGACCCAACTAAAAATTTTCAAATTCAAAAATACACTATCTGAATGGAACAAACAAATTAAATGTGACTTCTGTTTAGGCAATTGTTTCTTATACCAAAAGCACAAAAAACAAAGGAAAAATACACGAATAAATCTCATCAAAATAAACCCTTTTATGCATCAAAGAACACAAAAAAGTGAAAAGAGAGCATAGAGGATGTGACATAACTTTGCAAATCCTACGTCTCACCAGAGAATTGTATTTAAAATATATAGACATCATTGTTTGACTGTTCAATCATTCTTTTCATGCCTGAATCTTGTAATCTGAACCTCCACTTTGAAGATCACAGTATGCAATACAACCATTGTTAATCTTCTGTTACTTTGTTTTGAAATTCTGTGCCATTGCTTTTATTCTTTTTACACACACACACACACATATATTATATATATATATATATATATATATATATATATATATATATATACACAATATCATTCAGTAATACAAAGGTAAATGAGTCAATTGAAAATGGGAGGCATTGTGTATATCTTTTCATTTAAGTCATCTAATGGTGCATCATAGCCATCCTAAAGTTCTTACCTTGTTAACCTCTCCATCATACTTGAGTCTATATGTATGAAATTATTTTTTCCTTGGTTATGGTAGTCCTCTCTAATACCCTTTAACTGAAAATAGCACATCATGGATTCTATCTTGAAAATCTAAGTTTGTAAAATTCCTTCTAAGGGTCAGAGTTTTGTTCTGGGAAGCTGGTTGGGTGGCTTGTGATCCTAGTCCCCACTGGCTTCTTTTCTGACTTTGTCATCAGGTGAGTCAGCCTCAGAGGTCTGCTCCTTCTCCTCCCTATCCAGTTACTTCAGCCATTCAATCTGATTTCTGTTTCTTTTACCAGCAAGGCCACTGCCCTGCACTGTGCATGCCACAGAGGGAGCACCACTGGAGGTAAAAAACAGGCATGAGTGAAGACTCCCCATGGTTCTCCTGTAGTCCAGGGCCACAGTGCTCTAGTGTCGGTAGCCTAGTTCCTGAAAATGTTCACTCTGTGTGTTTTATCAACAGTTGTTTACAGTGAGCTGGAAAATCTAAGCACCCAGGATTCCATCACACCCAGAACCAGTCTCTCCCCCATCAGTTTCCGCCATTCCCTTTTCAATATATTTAATTAATTTGTGATGTTTCAATTCTTTTATGGGGAGAAGTTGAAGTCAAATAATAGGTTAACCAGACTTTTCTGGTCTAGTGTGTTTTACTTAACAGAATCTCAGGCTTAAACAAAATCGAGTCTTTGTTTCAGAAGTTATCATAATTAGGTACAGTCACATGGTTGAAACAGGAGACTGAGGAGGCCTACCATCCTCTGGAGAGAGGTGGCCATGTTTAGAGGAACAGTGCAGAATCCTCACTTCGTAAGCAAGCATCCACAAGTTGGCCCTCTGTGTAAGAGGATTACACAGCAAACAATTCAGAGCACGTCCTGCTTTCACTGTCTTTGTCCTGTGGACGGCTGCTCTGGAATCTCGTCTTCTGTCTTGATTGGAATGTAATTTGCCCTGCCCCTCATCTTTCCACTGGTTTAGAAAGTTCTTTGAGACGGAATAGAAGCTGTCTTCCAAGTCTCTTTCAAAGAACCCCACTGTCCTGTGGCTGTAAGTAGAGAAGTCTGAACTTCGAACTGACCTTTGCCAACCTGCAAGGAGAGTGGGAATCCAAGCCTCCTCCTCTTTGCCCTCTGCTCAGCTACTTCCTTCAGCATCACACTTCCCAGCATTCCCCTGTCCTGCACATCTGCTCTTTACGTTCTACAGCAGATATGCAATTTCCAGGAAGGTGTTGATGACCCAAGATGAACCAGGATGTGTCCCAGACAGCACAGCTAAGATTAGGAGACCCTAGTACAACACAGGGGCATGATCACTTCTCCCCAGGAGAACTGTGGAAATTTCTGAGCTAGCACAAAGGACATGAGAAAGCACAGCACGTCTTTGTAGAAAGTCGCTGCCCCTGTGTGTGTAATGTTTTGAATTGATACCAGCCTAGAGTCAACCTCGTCTGAGGCTGAGTGTGTGCTATTTTACCACCTCATTGTTGTGGCCAAAGTAAAGCATTAGCCAGCTATTCCACTTGTGTCTTCCAATTCCTGTCATCCTCCTACTTTACACCTCCTAGTATTCTAAAATGGAAGCTTCCCTTCAGATTTCAAGTGTGTCCTATGGATAATGAGGTCACAGTGTCAGTCCTGCAGAAGTCAGATAAAACATGCACTTGGAATTCCATTAAAGGTCAAAACACCCGGTTCTTAATCCCATGACACCTGCAAGATCATGACGGATTCTTTTAAATGCACTCCTCAGAATAATTCTTTAAGGTGAGCCAATTATTCAGTCAGACACTTGGACTTCATTAAAGGGAATGCTGGAGAAACAATTTCCACTGATACACTTGTCTTAATGGAGTGAGAAAGGAAGGGCTGTATGGACACTCAGTTTTCTTCTCCAACCCAATGCAACCGTAATCTCTGCTCTCATTGTTTTTCCATCTTCATCTGATTTCACTTTTTGGCAGTGTTCAGTGCAGTACTGTTTCCCGATTTCCCATGGTACCACACTGGCCACCCTCCGACTTCCTTAACTGATTCTATCTCCCTTGTTTGATCTTCTGGAGCTCAATCGTGGTTCCTCCCTTTCGTGTACGCATTTTATTCTTGGATGAGCTCCATGTGCCCCGTGGTCCTGTATGCTGTCCCTATGATAATGACCACAGTTATCATCCTTTTCCTTATCACCATCAGTGAATGCCACACTTAGTTCTCAAAGTGCCCATCCGACTGCTCCTCCTTGGTGCCCAACACATCCTTCCTGGGCACACGACCAAGAGAGAACTTGTCACCCATAGCCCACTGAAATTGCCCCTGTGCCCTAGTATCCTATCGCCTACCAGCCATGCTCAAACAAAAATCCCTGAGCTGTGATTCATTCACACTGTCACTCCCCACCTAAGCATTTTATCAAATCCCACCAACCCTACCTTCAAAACCCAAGTCCTATCAATTTGTTCCACCCTGCGCCTCTGCCCCAAACCAGTGCAGCCACCATGTCTCATGGGACACTGAAGCTGCTCCCCAAGGGCCTGCTGTTCTCTGCTTTCCTGCGGTTTCATCTCCACAAGGAAGCCAGAGGTGCCCAAATTAAAGGCCAGGTCACTCTTCACTTTATTGGCCCCTCTCTGTGCACTGCAGACTGCACTTCTTGCTGACATCTGCCCCTGGGCACACCATGCTTCCAGCCTGGGGTCCCCCTGCCCACAGCCGCCATGCTCAGCGTCTTGACCTGTTTCCTATTCCCCAGATGCACTTTCTGCTTGGGCACGGCACCCCTTTCTATGTTCTCTGCACTGGGGCTCCCTAGTACAGTCTTCTTCCTGTCCTGCACCTCAGTCCCTGTGTCACCCCCCAGAGAGGTTTCCCAAATGCCACCACCAGTCTCTCTCTACACCCTCAGGAGCACTATCTCATCTGTTTATCCGTAAGCCTGCATCACCATGAAGACATTAAGGAGGAAACACAGATTGGCATTCCAGGTCCTCCTTAGAGAAGAGCCTGTCCACTGTTTGTCTATATTACCTCCTATATGCTTACTACATATTTATGCCACATAAAATTACCCCCATATGCTTGCTTCATAATTATGCCAACACATAAAACATTAAAAATTAAAAGTTTGAAAAGCAGGATTGTTTTGCCTTAGTAGATGCCATGTAACTGGTTATATGGTAGTAAAACATCTGAAATAAAAATCAGAAAGCCTGAAGTGTATGCGTCAAAAGTGTCATCACTTAGGGTGACCTTGAGCTCTAGCCATGCACCTATAGATAAATACTCATCGCTCTTCTCCTCTTTGTAAGATTAGGGAGGAGACTGGACAAAAGGACACTAGCAAACACAAAGATTCACAAAGTACCCCTTAACATTTGTTCTTGCTGATTTTATACTGAAAGAGCCTCTTGAAAGCTGTCTTTGACAAAGTGCAGAGGCAGATGAAATCCATGTCACTGAGGTAGGTGGTGGTCAGGAGCACCCGTCTCTGTGGTCTTGACATTATTATGTACATGTGGGGGACCTACCAGGCATGCAGGGCTGCCTGTGGTAGGTGGAGCACGGAAATTGGCGACCTGTACGCCTGTATCTACCACAGCACCAGCAGCAGAAACCTTTTCCAGCGGTGGACGACCAGCTGTGCATTGCCCCTTTAGAGATGCCCCTTCTTGGCACAGATTGTGTTCATCTGTCTGGTTTATCTCAGGGCCCTCAGAGCACAGTTTGGTCCTCGGCAGGTAAGAGCTGCTCAGTGGTTCTAAATTCCTAATGACATGAAAAATGGCTGCTAGTATAACAACTGGGAGCAGGCAATGGAAGGGATTTGTTCAGTTAGTGGAGTGTCATCTGCTCTGCAAAGGATCTCCAGTCACTTTTTTGTGCTTCTGCTGCCTGAGTGGAAGCCAAGTCTTCACAGAGTCCAGGAAGGGGCCACCGTACTGTACCTGTGCTGGAACACAGCCTTCTAAGCCCACAGCCCAGCGTGATGGGGCTTTGTGCATGTGTGTGTGGTTGCTATGACATCACAGGGGCGAATCCTCTGGGCATTTAGCACACTGACGCTGCCCGGACCAGGACTTCAGTGCTACAAAGAGCATTTGCTGCTCTTCCGACCCAGAGGAAATCAAGGCGGACTGAAGCTCATTAAGAGCAGAGCTGGAGGACATCTGTGTGAGCACAGTGTGAGCCCAGGGGCTCTTGAACCTCAGCTCCTCCTGCTGGAGAGACCCAGCATCCTCCGAGCCTCTGTTCTCACCTAAGAGGGCCCTTCTAGCACGAAAAAAAGGTTCAAGGTGGCATTTTTTACCACTATGGCACGACTTCTCAAATTTCACCTTCCCCTTATCTTCAAAGCAGCAAGTGCAGCCTTTAAAGCAACTTTGAAGGGGAAATATGGGAAAATGCAAAAGAAATCCAATACACAGAGAAAACAATTTAAAAAGATTCCACACACAGACGAGTAATACAACCGACATAATATTTGCTAACTCTGATGCATTGGTTTAATATTAGTATTTTGCAAAGAAAATTACCATCACCAAGTTTTAACAAGGTTCCCATATTCTACCTGTAAACCTTAGATAACCACCCATTCCTAACATAACCCATGTTATTAAGACTTTGTTATCTCCTTAAAATTTAATTTTGTGAATAATTTAATGTTCAAAAAGGAAAACAAGTATCCTGTCTGAAGATAGGCATCCTTCATTCCCTCCAGCCTCTCTCAATACCTCTGGCCCATTTCCTCCTCTCCTTTGGACTTAATTTGCACCCACGGTTGATGCGCACCATGTAACTGCCTTCGATGGCTGATCATTCTGTCTCCGGAGATGTTTTATTACGAGGCCAGGAGCCCATACCAAGCAGTTGTGTTGTTGTTCAAATTCTCTCTCCACTGAACACAGTCATTAAGGAACCGTATCAAGGGGAAACAGTTTTATAATGTGGCTGTCTCCAAATTCTTAGGATGCTGGTGTTATTGATTTAGTGATAGCTTGCAAATAATGACCTGAAATTAGTTCTTCTGTACTTCGGTTTTTCCCCCTTCACAACCCTTTATTGCAGAACCAGAGCCACTAACAATAATAGCTGACACTCCACTAGGATCGGCATTCCTAAAGGTCACATCAGGTCTCTGGGGAGCTTAAAGAAGGGCCCTGGACCCTCGCCCACTGGCTCTGATAGCTACAGGAATCTTTCACTGTGGCTGAGGGAGCCACTGTGTGGCATCTCACAGCTGCAGTCCACAGGGGACTGTCACCTTTGTACCTCTTGCTGGCCACACCCTGGATGTGTGGCTGAGTTGACATCCCAGGTTTCAAACCAAGCCTCATGACATTTTACACACACACACACACACACACACACTCCCTATTGTCCTGCGTGGACTTTTGTTTGATTTATTTACATTCTGAAATTATATATTTATGTATATAATGTGTTCTTCAAATAAAATTGTGATAGACTTTCTCCATAGAGAACCAATGTACAGAACCCTCATTGCTGAATGCTGTATGGACAAGGGAGGCAGCGGATAGAAAAGGGGTGACCAGGGTGAAGAAGAGAAGAAGAGAAGGAGAAGGGGAAGACAAAGAGAAGAGAGAAACAGATGGGGAAGCTTGCCAATGACTCCGAACCCCTCTAATCATGGAGCTGAGCCCCTTACTTTGCAAGTAATCTTTTAATATTTTTACAAATATTAAAATATTAGTCCAGAGTCTCAGGTGTCAGAGGATCAGAGCTGGAGCCAGGTCTGCCGGTGTGACCCACAGCCTGTCCTTGTACCTGGCCATCACTTCCAAGCCACATTTTGTTCAAAGCATCACAGCAAGTGCAGGCTTCCTGCTGACCTGCCTCCAGCAGTCAGGATCTGAGTATCACCTGGGAGTTTAAATAGCCACTGACCTCAATGAGCTCAACCTGTCACTATGGAGATGACCTCCATCCCACAAATGGGTCTGCGTCCAGTGACAGGGCCCTTGAGGCAAGTGCAAGAAGGGACAGAGGAGCAGGCAAGGACTGGGGAATGTCTGGGGAGGGGAGGGTGTGGCTGGAGTTGAAAGAGGAAGCATGAAGGAGGAGGAGTGCAAAGACAGCTGGGGAAGACTCCACAGAGAAAGTGCCCAGACATGTGGCAGTGCACACTGGGAGGGAATACAGGGGACACGGCTGTGGGGCCATTTTCCAAGGAGTTTATGGCTACCATGAGCACAGCAGAAACATGAGGACATGGGAACACGGGGGATGGGGACATGTGGATGTGGGCACGGGGTGTCCATGGGCACAGAGGAGGAGAGGCAGCATTGTGGGACCAGCACCCTCTCACCAGTGAGCACTGTAGGGTTTGCAGAGGGGCCAGTACCCAGACTGGCAAGGAGGACCCTCCCTTACCTCACCGCTCACTGTGGAGGGGCCCAGCGCTCCATGGAGACCTGCTGCTGATTCTTACTGATCTCAGGCATTTCCTGAGCCTGACTGGGCAATGCCCTAGGGTCTTGGAGTGTGAGGAGTCCCAGCCCTAAGAGGCTTCATGGTTCCTTCCACTTGGTCACCATGCGTCCTCACACAGCAGCAGACGCCAAGTCTCAGGAGATGTCCAGCATTCACAAACTGGTAGCTTTCTAAGCCCGGCCTCCCACAGCAAGTGCTCCCTGACCCCGGCCGGGCAGCCCAGGAGAGCCCTTTGTCACCTGATTTTGATAGCAGAACCCCCAGGCATTAGAGAGGTGGTCACTTACTTCCAGGCTCCCCTCCAGACTATGTTGTTCTTCACATAAAAATGGGGAAGACCGAAGTAGAGGGAACCAAGTCTCTCTAACTAGGGCTCACCACTCCTTGATTATGCAGGTCACAGGGCTCTACTTGCAGAAGTACTAGTTCTTTCCTCCCTCTCTGTGCATGGAGAAGCCTTAGGGTGAGCTAGCACCACCCCCGGCCTCCTCCTTTCACGCAGAGTGTTAACCTTCCGTGCTCACAGGTGATATGATGTGGCATTCAGCTCCTGTCACCTCTGTTGTGCCACGTCATTGCCTCCAAGCCTCTTGGTCCTGTTTGTTGAATTATCAGGAGGGAAAGTCTTTTTTACTCTTTCAATCAAGTCATAATCTCTTCTAGAAACTTCTTCCCATCGCAAACCAGTAATGACATTTCCAACTATCTGGGCACCCTGTGGTGCCATTCATACATGAATTCAATGCCACAGTCATTAAGTCACATTCATACATGAATTCAATGCCAGTCATTAAGCCAAGTTTAGATGGAAGGTGGGAAATCAGACTCCACCTCTCAGTGGGACGAATCCCAGAGCTGCTGGTTTTTACTGAGTGACCAGTGGAGAAGGAAGTTGGCACAGAGCTATTAAGAAGGCACGGAGACGGAGAGCAGGAAACTCCTGGTAACGCACATTCCACTTAGAAATATTTAGTTATGGAAATAAAAATAATACATGACTGTAATAGCTGCCCCTGGGCCATTTCTTCCTTTTTGAGGAAAATAAAAAGTTGCTTGAGGGTGAGAGACTGATGATCAGAGTGATAAAGAGGTGGGTCAGGCCGTGCTGTGCGGAAGGCGGGAAAGGTTTGCATATGGAGGGAGAGAAGAGACAGGACGAGAGAGGAGAGGGGAAAAGCCGGAGAGCTAGGGAGAGGGCACACCATGAAAAGGCAAAGAGAAGAGTTTGTCACTAAAAGATGCACAAAGAGTGAGCAAAAACTCAGTGGATATTTAACTTTTAAAAGTTCGTTATAGTAAAGGATACATTGCATTTATCCCCTGAAAATATTTCCCCTCACTCTGAACACACTTACCCATGATTCCTGCCATTTTCTGAAGCAGTCCTGGAAGCCTTCTTGTGAAGATCTTCCCCAGGCATGGTTGGACTTGCAGGCAAGGCTGCTGCTGAGCACCAGTGACCAAGTCAGGCTCACAAAAGCAGGACAGCGTGGCCTCATCCTCCTTCCTCACGGGATCCAGCACCATCTGACTTCTGACCCTTCCTGCAAAACAAGAATGACAATGAGAGCTGACAGCTTTGAATCTATTGAGGACATGGAGGCAACCAGGACAGCACAAATAGAGACGCCGAGGACAGAGAACTTCCAGAACTCCGTCCGAGGTGGTAGAGATGATGGGACAAGTGTGTTCCAGGCAAGGAGGGGGAGAGTTTTCAGGGGAAATTAAGGTCAATATGTCTTTTACTGTAGCACATTTTTAAAATCTGTAAACCCCACAATATATTTTCAATGACATATTCCCCTTCCTGCCATGAACTCTCCTCCTGACATTTTAAGACAAGTCTTTTAGAAAAGAGTTGCTTTGTGTCTTGTTGTTGTGTATGCGTCTGTGTGTGCGCGCGTAGTATAAGTGGAAGAAGAACCCACGCCTATTTTCTGACAGTATGAATGTGGGTCTCACTGCTATATTGGGGAAGTGACAGGAATAGCAAGAGGAGGTGACCAGCAGTGGTGGCCAGAGGAGAATGTAGTTCCTGGAATTCAGGGAAAATTTTTTTATTAATTAGTTTATTAATCATTTAATGTCTCAGTAATGGGGTTTGAACTCAAGATCTTTACACTGAGTTAGACCCCTAACCCTTTTTATTTTTCTTCTTGAGATAGGACCTTGCTCATTTATTAATGAGCAATTAATCATTTCCCAGGGTGGGCTTCCATCTGCAATCCCTCTCCCTCAGTTTCCCCAAGTACTAGGCTTACAGGCATGCAGCACCTCTCCTAACCGAACTCAGAGAAGGTTTGGACTTCTTTCCACCAGTCAGAGACAGAGACTGGGGCTGTCTTATTAGACTCCAAGGCAGCAGAAAGAACAGCCTTGCCGTGGTCTGCACGTGGGCTGTGGCTTGGATGCCATCTCCTTCATGTCCAGCCTTGGACTCAGTGTGGGACAGAAAAGAAGGAACCTGCTGGAGCCCAGAGCCCCAGATATCTGTCCCGATGGCAAGCTAAGGTTCTCTCTGGCTCCTTCATGCCGTGTGCTGCTGTCCATGTTCTGCTTAACACTCCTGAGTTTGGAAATCAACAAAGTCTAGGATTCCGGGCTTTGTCTCCACCCTGTGCAGGGGGAGGCAGAGGCTCAGACCTGTCCTCCTCATCCTTTGTACCTTCATCCACTTGCAGCAGGAAGCGCGCTTCAGTCTTGGCATTTGATAGTGGTGTGAGCTGACACAAGCAGGAGTAACACCGCCCACAGCGGTGCTGGCAATGTTTCCCCACGCACGCACACACACATTTCCCAGATACTAAGGGATGCATTTTCCCAGCCATCTGTATTACAAAACCTTGCAGGACTTTGCTGTTGGATTCAATGAAATTGCTGCACATAAAGCATTTTCTTTGCATATTTTGAATGCCAGATAGTGGTATTACAAAGACTTGCACTCTAAAATACTATGTTTTTTACGTTACCCAAACATGAAGAGAATAATTACAAGAGGCTTACCAGTTTCTGTTACGAATAAATCTAGACAGTTACTGCAAGACAGGGCTGTCAAAACATCTTACCTGGAGTGATTTTAGGTTGAGTTCTGCTTTTGAATGCTAACCTATGGCCTTTGGTGTTCTTATCATTCCTGGAGCTGCTGGGACTTATATTCACTCAGTCTGCCAAGAGAAGAAGTTATACTTCCAGCTGTATAATTTTCTTCTTAGCTGTAGTATATTGCTCCTTAAAAAGAGTGGGTGAGAAGGAATCATGGGAGCAAATCTGATATTTATCACTTGAATTAAAAGACTAAACCTACAAACAGTCAAGCTATCAATTCACAAATAGTGTCTGTTATTACCAGTTGAATTCAGAGAGGTTGGTGAGTAGATATCTTTCTATGGAAGCACGATAAGTATCAAAACCACTTTTATGTGTATTATTTTTCTTGTCCCCACAAATCATATTGCAGGAAAATTGATGGTAATTGAATAAATTGCCATGTGTACTTAAAGACTGAGCTTGTCAGAGGCATAGCCAATTTATTAGACGATCGATTTCATTTTCTCTCCCAAACCAATGCTCTTGGGACACTTTCTTTCAAACACAGGAAAACTAAGCTCTTAGGGACTAGGAAAACTGGCTTCAGTCCCAAGAGGAGACTTTGAAGGGTGGTGTTAGGATGGAGAAGGGTGATTTGGACGTTAGACTTGGCTGCACAGATTTCAGAGATGGGCTTCCTCATCAAGATGAGCTCTAAGATCTCTTTTAGCGTGTATATTTTATGATTGCGTGATGCAGTTCTTCTTTGACAGGTTATGGACTGACTCTTCCCTAAGTAATTTTGCTATCTTATAAGTGGAGACGGATTTCTCTCCCTTTGACTGGAGGACCTTCTGTATGCTGCCATCTTTATCCACTTGTTTTCCTTCCAGGCATCAAAGACTGTGTACAGTGCTCCAGTGTGACATTTTGTAGTATCAGTGCCTCAAACTCTCATGTGCGTAACATGAGCTGAAGTCCTCTGCAGGTTACATAATCCAACAAGAGCTTCTGCACAGACCAAGCCACATGGGCAGATGGTGCATTCTCTGTCACCCACAGCTCTGTCACCCACAGGCTTTCCAGTCCCCAAGAGCTATGGTGGTTTGGGGACTGTGCATGTGCACACACGCATGCACATGCATGTGCACATGTGTGTTTCTTGAAGCAGTTTTTCTTCCTCAAGCACCTCTAAAGCTGAATACCAGCAACAGCAAGGGCAGACTTCTTAGGACGTTACACAATGTGTTCAGCAAGTTGCCTGATTATTTCCTTCCTTTAGGGTTTCTTAGAATTTGAGCAAATGAGAGGCTTGAGGCATGGAATAAAGTAATTGCTGATGACGTTATTAAGGGAAAATGGCAGTTTGTATGCCAGACTGGAGAAAGGCAGGATGTAGGCCTCAAGAAAAATTTGGAGGGAGCTGGAGAAAACTACTTTTTCTACAACTGGACCACTGTGGACCACGGCTCCAAGGATTAACCAGGATCCCCTTGTATTGCACTGCTATCTGCTCATCTGTGCAATGACAACCCTGTCTTCTGTCGTGATTAATGACCCCAAATCCAACAGTTATGAATGTGGTTGCCCTTTCTTCAAATAATGGCATGGAGCCCTCAGCACTCTAAATGTTTCAATTCTCCTGCTCATTTGTTCTTCCATAGTGAAGGCTCTGACACATTAGAAGGTCATGAAATTAATTTAGTGGATCACTGTCTGCTTAAGAAAATAAAATGCAATAGACACTCTGACGAATCAAGAGTCCCAGAGGAATGAACTGTTGTGACTTGGGGTTTTGTGTATTATTCACATCTGTGTAGTATGTTTACTGGGCCATGATGTGGAACACATCCTTCGCAATAGATTGGAATCACAGAATTTGAAGCCTTTGAAATCTGTGTTGATGAAGGCAGAAAGTGCATGACACAGGGAGGGGCTCACGGAGTCGCCCTGGTTCTCTCACTTACTGGCTCAGAGCTGGCAATGGTGGTGTGGGCCTTTAAGCCCGGCACTCTGGACAAGGAAGGCAGAGAGACCACAAGCTCAAGTCCAATAAGGGCAACTTAGAGACTTGGTGAGACCCAGCCTCACATTTTAAAAGTTTAAAGAAGGTTGGAGGTGGAGCTCAGTGTGAAGACCTTGAATTCAATCCCTAGGGAACAAGTCCCTGCTCATCCTAGGAAAGGCCTGTCTTCAGGATTGGGAAGTTAGCTGCCAGTGGTTGGAACAGTTTGGCCAGTGATAACATTTTGGGGTTGTTTGTTTGATTGTTTGAGTTTGTCTGCCTTGTGCCACATGAAACCAATGTGGTCAGAGAGTTTACACTAATAGTGTGACTTATGATAAATGCCTGCATTGCTCTAGGGCAGGGATGGCAAGAGATGAGTGCTCTATATGCAGCCCAACACCCACTTATTGCACAGTGCCAGTACGGCAATTAAACCTGAATACTGAGGCTTTAGTTTAAAAGAAAACAGCTCGGACATTAACATCTTTTGTCTTAAAAGAAAAACACTTGTGCCATGGATTCCTTACCGTTGCTCTAGGATAGTAGGCACAGCTGAGGTCAGTTAGGCAAGGGCTGCATGGTTATGTGATCGCTCTCCAAAACCTGTGGGCACGCAGGCCTGGGTGAGCTTCCGTGGTCGGTAACACGGTTTCTGGGGAGACTCACTGTGGCCGGGAGATTTCACTAGCAAAGGACTCCTGGGAGCTTATCCTGGGTCACCTAGACTTTCTTGTTCCGGTTCTCTCCTGTCTCCTCAAGCTGTGGTGCCCCAGAGCTGTAAGGATAAACTGAAAAAGGGGGGGTTTCTGAGGCTGAGGAGTCCTGCCGACACTGAGGTTCAGAGCTAGTTTCCAGTACCCCAACACAAGGCAGAGACTGGAGCCGAGCCTTGGAGAAGGTAAGGGGCTTGCCAGCGCAAAGAGGGCAAAGAAGAGCCTGGTGTCTGACCAGAACATGGGAACCTGGGCTGGCATTAGGGTGTGCACCAAAGGGGTCCTGTTTCGATGAGGTGGTGGAACGGCATTGTTCATTTCTCCATTCGAGGCAGCAGTGAGCTAGGGACACTTTGTCCAAGCGTCACTGGTGAATTTAACTGGAGAAAACAAAGGAACTGAATACTTCATTTCTTTCTCAGTCTCCAACAAAGTGATGAAACTCATGAGTCTCGTATAAAATAGTGAGGCTGGATTAGTCCTTCCTCCCTCATCACAGTGAAATAGCTGATTCTGGGTTCTTTGTGAAGAAAATAAATTTTCTTGGCTCACAAGTTGGGAGGTTCAGGGGCCTGGTGGTAGACTGGGCAGGAATCTGTGGAGACTTCGTGGAGGATGATTCTGCTGATGATACTGTGGTGGGAGCATGGTGAGGGGCTGAATAGTGACACAGGAAGCCAGGGGTCAAGATTGTAGTTGATTTCTTGTAAGAAATCAACCTCTCCTGAGAACTAACCAGGCTCTGAAGAAAGTCCCCGGACTTCCTTCCAAATTCCTTCAGTGCCATAATGTCATTCTCTGAGCCCTGACTACTAAATCACCACCTGTCCCCCAAGCCTATGTACTCAGACCCTGGAACACACTCAAACTGTCTCCAAACCTTGACAAAAGCTCACATTGAACTCATTGAAAAAGCTGCTCCTAGCCTTCTCCTATCTCGGGTGTAAGGCTTGTTTTTCTACCTGTTCATGAATTCAGTGGTATTTCATTTTAAAAATCATTTTTAATTAGGATATACTATAAAGAAATGAGATTCCTCTTTGGGATTCACCTGAAATCAATACAACACCAGAATCCAAGGCAGTACCCTGCACTCCCTTTGTGTGGTTTAGAAAGAGAACACCCAACTGATTCATCATAAAAGCTTTGAAATTTGATGAGGAGGGAGTTCCTTAAACATATATTTAAAAATATAAATCAAATGCAGCATCTTAGCAAACAATTCTTCCCACACTATCTCATACCTCTAACCTCAGGAGGTAGAAAAACTTTCTGAGAATTCTCATGAACAAATAATGATGTCTGAATTCTCAGGATGTCCTAGTATTTTGAACATTTTTGCAAATTGTTGACTTACTGGCTTTCCCAGGTCTTACTTGTGAGAGGTGTCATTTTCAAATAGCGTAGGAGAGATTTGACAGGAACTCGCCCTTTCCGGCCTCTGCAAAGCAGGGATGGGGGACTGAGTGGTTGACATGGCGGCCCCTGCCTCCTCTATACCCAGCTATCACTGAGCTTCTGTGGTGAATGTGTGGTGATCCTGGTGGTGCATGTGTGGTACCCTGAGTAGCCACCAGGGACTCTGACTCTGTGGTCAGGTCCACTACACAGACATTCTTGCTTTTGATAGACTTTGCCTTTGATCCTGTCCGTGGTGCTTTTTGCCCTTTTCTATGCCAACTGGAATTCTTTCATCTGTCCCTTTGCCAAATAACTCAGATGTTGTTGAATCATTTTGGCTTTTGCCATACTGTCATCAGAAAAGAAAATGCCTTTCTCCTCACAGTTACATGCTCTGCTCCTTCTGGTCACACATCTCCTCAGTGTGGTTTACCTGTCTGTCTCCTTGAAATGTGCATCTGACACACTGAACTTTGGAAACTAAAAAAACCTCTCTCCAGTCTGCAGCTGTGTAGACCCTAACCTAAATATTTGGTCTCATAGTTTGCTTTTGATTTATACTCGATCTTTCTCCTTTTCCTGAAGCCTGATTAAATTTCTTTCCTGACATTATTTTCGTATTGGCCAAGGTCTTTCGCTTCAAGTCATTTTGGTTTTTTCACTACTTAAGGAGAGCAAAAAAGATTTGATACAGATAGTCTTTCAGTCTTGCAAACCTGTGCCTTTCCACCTGAGGACAGTGGCAGGCACAGATCCCACGCAGGTTAGCAACATTTTCCTGTCCAAAGTGTCCAGGAGTTCAGACTCATGACCTTTACACCAGCGCGACTCTGCCATCCTGCTCAGCCTGACCACTCGCTGGAGGTTAATTGGGTCTCATTTACAGCTGACCCTGTCTATGCTGTGACCCCACCCCACCTTGCATGCTGCCCACCCTGTGTTTTCCATGTGAGGTGTGCACCTTCCTCTTTGATGAATGGCACCCCACCTTTGGGGCTTTTGTCTTCTGTCCCTTCTCCTGCCCAAGTCCTTCTGCCATGGCCCTTTCTCCTGAGACCCCACTCCACCTAGAGTGACCTTTCCTTGGAACTCTTCCTTGGCTCCCCTGACCCAAGCAAGCTGCTGTGACTAAAACCCGTCAGGCGGTAACGGAAGCCAGTGGAAGTCGGGACATCTAAGACTGAGATGCCTGCAGACTGGATGCCTGACAAGGTCCTGTTCTTCGGTCACAGGTGATAGCTCCTCACTGTGTGTTCATAAGGCAGAGAGGACAGGGCACCCTTCTGGGGGTCCCTGTTACAAGGGCTAAGGCCATGAGGGCTCCCCAAGACAAGCCCCTGTATGTTTGCCTCAGTATCTGAAACTCTGAATGCACCCATTTCTTTATTTCAAGGACTTTGGTATCACCGTCCATGAGAACACTTTGTAAAGAAGAGAGGAGAAAGTGGTGAAGACTCTGTTAATTCTGCTAAAATGAAACCAGGGAAAAATACGTGTACATGCCCATGTGTGTGTGCACACAGATCCTAAATAGCCTACAATATGCATCTTATAGAAAGAAAAAGGAATTTGGAGAAAGAGCATTACATAAAAATTTGGTGGGCGCTCCAGTGACGCTGGCTGATGGAGGGAGTTTTGCTTTGAAAACCTCCCAATATACTTCACCTGTGTTTTCTATTTCCATTTTGAAGGAGAGATGGGGTCATTTTTATTTAACTCTGTATCAGTTCCTTTTCTATGGTTGCTGAGACAGAATAACCCCTAAAATTAAGGAAGGAAAGGTTCACTCAGCTTACATTTGTGGAAGTTTCGTCCATAAACAGCTGGTTCAACAGCAGCGAAGCTTGGCAGAGGGACAGCAGTTCATGGTGGCAGAAGATGGCAAAGCAGCAAGAGTCAAGTGGGGGGAGAGGATTCCTCTTCCTCCCTTGTTTTGTATGTAGGTCACCATTGTCCAGGGCAGGTGTAGCACTCACATTGTCTCCCTGCCCTCCTCTAGCACAGGCTCAAGATATTTACAAAGTGAGGCCCCTGGCCCTCTGCCGAGTCACTTAGTTAAACTACAGGGTCTCAGGTTGATACAATGTGTCAACCATGACTCCATGCCAGTTATTTCCTGGAAGAGCACAATGGTGGATTAGAAACTGCCTATGTCAAAAACTAGGGATTGTGGCCCCTGGTTTGTTCTCTGCCCTGAGCTATACTTTAAAAAATGTTATCCACATCTTCCCAACAAAAACAACCGAATAGTAGATATCCTACCTTACTGTTCCTTTCTCCAGCCCTGCTCGATAGGTAATAGGCAATAGGCGTGGTAGGCAGGCGACACTGGGGAAGAAGTGAGAACACCCAGCTGTGAATGAGGGAACCGAGGTCCCTGCTCAAAGCCAGGATGCTAATGATGTGAGACCTTCCAGAGACGACTGTGGAGGATGTCACCACCTGAGGATAAGAGCTATAACCAGAAAACACATTGTAGATTCTTTAAAATTATCATAGCAAAAGTCACATTGCCGCGAATTCGAAATGATTTCCCTCGCTTCGGACACACGTAATGCCACTGTTCTTGCCACTTTTCGAAGCAGTTCTGGAAGTACTTTTTCCTGAGTACCTTTAGTTGCACTGTTGTGGCAGCTTCAGTGTCCTGAATCAATTCAAAATGTTTACCTTTTGTGGTCATTTTCACTTTGGGGAGGAGCCAGAAGTCTCACAGTGGGTGAAGGAGGAAAAAGTCACAGTTCTCTTCACGAACATTAGTCAGTGCCTAGCTGCCCTTCAACACCTCTGCAGGAACAGCCATAGTAGTTTTCGCAAAACCTGTGACCAGCAGAAGTCTCAAGTATTTTCATAGCACAGTGACAGTCTCAGATGTCTGCCAATGCATTTCTGGGTCCCTCCTCTCTTTCCCTGACATAGTAAGATACATAAACATACCTTACGTATCACCGTGTGTCTTTGCAAGAGAGCTTCATTTTTATAACCATCAGAAGATAAAAGGCAGAATTAAATGTCCACTTGGGAAGCATACATCCTCATCCAAGACAACCCCACAGTTAAATATGGTTAGCTGACCTGAGCAAAATGGTCATGACACTGATAAATACTAAAATAAAAATTCACTTGAACTTGCCTGTGCTTTATGAATTGCATTATGAATCATTAATTAAGCAACATCAATCTATTTTATGTATATATTTAACAATATGGAACTGTGTTTCAGAGAAATATATTTTCTACATAATCTATCCTAGCTTGTGTATTTAAAGTACGAGATTCTGAGGATAGCAACACAGGATTCCCCAGATAGACAGAGGGGTTCATTTCTTTTTCTTTCATTTTTCTCTGCAGAGAAAATAAGGTTTGAATTTACTTTTCTTTCTTAAAGTTTAGACCTTAACTCCCTTCTGTGCCCTATCCTCAACCAGTGACTTTATCTGTTTGGTGGGACCCAGGAGTTGCTTCTTCTACCCCATGCAGTCCTGACTTGGGGAAACGGTGCTGCTGAGCACAGCTGGCTTCTGTGTGGGAAGCATCTCCCTGTACTGTTTCACAGCGTCATTAAACCAGTTATCCAAAATCCCACAAGGGACAGAGGTGGACCCTGGATCCAGAGGCCCTGCTTCTGGGACTCCAGGCCTGTGACATTAACTACTGTGTCCTCTGCTACAGCTGTATTATTTCTCTGTACATACATGCAAATATAATTGTCAACTTTCTTTCTTGTCCCCAGAATTCTGCAATTACAAAAATGTCCCGCCTCTCCACTTTGCCCTGGCATTCCACTCTGGTGAAAAACCTCTTGCATTGTGAAACTATGTCCTTTCCCTTTACAAAGAAGGTCAAACTGAATTGTCTCCAATGCCTCCTGTAGCTGCCATCAATATTCTTATTTAAATCCAATATAGAATAGGCCTGACTGTGATGGCCTCAGAACCTGGCTGAGGACCAGTCATTCTTCACAGTGCCCACAGTGTCTCAGAATTTGCTGCAAGGCTGTAAATCTTTCCCATGAAGAGGTCACCAAATACCTACCCCTGCTCCCAATCCGTGTCTTTGGGTGCACTTGAATTTGTCACTGCTAGTGATTCTATATCCTGAACCAGTTGCAGATATTCTTTGGTTGATTATTTTCCTAGAAAATACAGAATTCATTCGTGATCATTATTCTTTTCTTCAAGCCCAACAGGACTTTAATATGTGTCTTAGCTACTTTCCTCATTGTTGAGACAAAATATTCAACACCTCAAGCTAAGGGAGGAAACGCTTTTTAGCTCACAGTTTGTAGAGGTTTCAGATCACAAGCAACTGGCTCCAAGGCAAGGTACCTTGGCAGAGGAGGACAGTTCATAGCAGCAGAATGTAAAGAAGAAAGCAAGAGAAAAGACAAGCCTCGTTCTGTCCCTTATGTTGTATCCAGGCTGGTGCCAAACCTGTCAATGGACTGATTAACTACACACCCTTAACCCCAGCATCACATACTCTAGATTCAGCCACCTCTGAAAAAGCCCCACCTATGACTACATGAGGCTGTAGGGGGACATCTAGACACAAGCCATAACAATATGTACCTGAATACTAGCACAAAATGCCTCATGTTCCTCTGTTCCCGCTCCAGGGCAGACGGGAGCACGTGAGACATTCAAGACATTCATTATGACAAACAACTATTTCTGCAGGTGCTTCTAGGATCCACACCTTCTAGATGCCTTTGCAGTTTGAACAGAACTGATGTATTTGAGTTCGTGTCTTGGCAACAAACAACCCATGTTTGTAGAGTCACTAAGAAGAATATTTTGGCCATAGTGGCGTTAGTAGGAAGTTCACTGAGATGAACACTGTGAATAACATGAATTCTACAATTCTAGCAATGGTGTGTGCAGCTATATTGGATGATGGCCTATTAAGTCATTCAATAATCCAGACTTTCACATTATAATTGTTGTCCAGATTAACTGGCCATTTCTCCAAAATTGTGTAACCTATTATTTTTAATCTATAGACACAGATGGACCTAGATGAAGCCTTTCATTTTAAGGAAGGTGTTCTGTTGCTTATAGTGTGGTTATAAAGCTTACAGTAAAAAAATCCCAAACGCTCAGCTGTTCCACTCTTGAATTTATGTCTGAGTTGCTGGATTACCAGGAAGACACAAGACTTGTTCAAGGTCGCACAGGCAGAGGCAGTGGGTCTGTATGGCCCCCACCAGCCTTTGCCTCACCTCTGCACACCATAACTAGTGCCATGGTTCCATTTTGTGTAGCCACAGTCCCTCACCAAAATCATAGACATTTCTCCTCTCGCCCTTCCTCCCTCCTTCCCTTCCTTTCTTGCATATGTATTGAGATCATTGGTACATCTCTCAGCCAACTTTTGACTTGAACCAAGAAATAATGTTCTTTGGAGCTTTATACTCATGACTTGCCTGTGCAGTACCCTCCTTTCTACGATTATCATTATCATTATATTATTATTGTAAAATATTCATACTATGCAACTTACCATCTTAATGTTCCTTTTCTATTTTACCTGTATGAACTATTAATCCACTCTTACAACAATCCACACAACATAACACCATCTTTAAGTGACCTAAAGCCATGAAACCAGCCAAGGACAAAAAAAATCCTTGCATATGCATGGACATTGTCTGGGTCTCTTTAGTCCCTATTGCCAACTGGTTCCTTTCAGTCTTATTATGTCTGTATCTTCTTTTCCTTGCATCAACTATTCACAGGGTGCTTTTGCCTGGTAATGGCTCTACCAGCAGAAAGTTGGGAAAGTTAATCAATTGACTCACCTAGCCAGTGTTAGCCTTTACATCCGGAGTCTCACACCTGTCCAATCCAATTGAGGAAGCTGACCTCTCTCAAGGTGCAAGATGCCGATGGCTCCCACTCCTCCTGTGTCCAGGTATTGATTTCTTGGCAGAGGATCTTTCACCCAATCCCAAGCCACCTTGAATCTAGCACCTTCTGTGCTCTGAGAGTTTCCAACCTGAAGGTTTTCTGGGGTCTGTTTTGTTCAGGTAAAGTATTTACTCCTACTTTGTGAAGCAATTGCTACCAGCTGATCAGTAGATTCAGTGGACTATGGATCCCTGTATGCCACCTCTGAATAACTATGGAATAGTTATGGAGTCAATTTAAGACTTGAAAGTAAATAAAGTGCATAAGTTGTACTCTATAATTCATCACTTTTCATATATAGCAATAGTGCTGTAATTCAATAATTACTTTGGATTTCCACGTTAAATTATGTGACTCATTTCATTCATTACAGATAATGAACCAGTAGCACAAGCCTGAAGTGATATCTTCCTTAGCCTACTAATTCATTTCATCTCCTTTCTGTCCAACATCAGAGTATAAAATCTGTTTGTGACCACCACCACAATCAAGGTGGTAGTGGTGGTGGTGGTGGAAGCATTGTAATTACGATATCCATGTGTGTAAACTGATAATCTAGGATTATGCCTCTATCCAAGAGGCATTTATCCATTTGCAGACACCTAGAATAGCTATCTGGAAGACATGAAAACATCCAGAAACTCAAGCTTATAGCAGAGGCACAGAGATAACATTTTAAAATCTTGTCTCATCCACAGACACAAAGATTTCATCTGTAGATCATCGCTATGGAGCAAGGGAATAGTAACACCATTTGCCTTTGATGTCTGCAATGCAGTGTGTTTATTAGCTTCGTGGAGGCAGATGGGAGAGCCACTCTCCTTGATGTTAGAGACCTTGCAAAACCTAAAATATTAAAAAAATTAATATACTGTATTACAAGTGTGAATTTACTGGCTAAATTCTGTTGAAATGAGACGTGTGTGCAAAACATCATGCCATAGTTTGTTTATGCTTTTGAACAGTCCTCCGAAGTGTGTGCTATCCCTGTATTTCCCCAGTGGGAAGCAAGCTTCAGATGTCTTACCTTCAGTAATGTCAAGAGAATGAGCTGGGGTTTTATTGTGTCCTTTGTGAGACCGTTCAAGGGCCCCATCACTCCTGGGCAGCTGCAATGTGGAAAGAATCCAACTCCTCAGATGATGTACCTGCATGTCATACCTTGGGGATAATGTCTCCTTTTTCAAGAAATAAGTGTAGAAGTGGACAGCAGATTGCACTGAAAATGTCTGTCCATAGAAGCAAGAACTATTTGCCCACTAGAAAAGAAGACTATTGATCAGAATTGTACGGGAAGTCACTTGCTGTTTTCTAGTGGCCAGGAAGAACATTTGTGTGTGGTGAGGTGGCAGGGTGGCAGAACTGTGCCAACTCCAAGCCTACTGCTGCACCATTCACCCAGGATGTATGCTTTAGGAAACAGAGAGAGAGTGAAGGAAGAAGCAGGAAGAAGCTTCCAGGCCATGCTTCCAGTGACTCACCTTCTGACCGGATCCAATCTCTTGACGGCAAGTCAGTTATAAACTTATCCGTGTTCTAATCCACTAATGTGGATCATGTCCCCATGCTCTGCTCCCTTCCCAAAAGCCCACCTATGAGTGAGCACATGAGGCCTTAGAGGGACATCTAGATATAAACCAAACAAGAACCAAGAAGCAAGTTATTCGAGAACAGTATCCAAGTCGATTTGAGAATTACATTCAAACTGCAGTATCATGTAGCTGCATCTTTCTAGTTCAGGGCTGATTTGTGATGCCTGAGTCTTGTTGCAGACATTTGACAGTCCCCGGACTGATGGGGAAATTATGTTGATTCCCAAACCAGGAGGTATATACCCGGGAGCAGCTCTGAGCTTTGTAGGGAGACATTGTCCTCGGGAAGTAGAAATGAGATAGCCAACTGACCATGGAGGGATGCTTTCAGTTTGCTAAATTCTGTGAATTTGCTCTCTACCAGTGTCTTAAATGGTTTACTCGGGCAGAGCTCTGGCTTGGCATGGATGGCGGAAGGCTCTGGAGGCCACGTGGCAGGCTTACCCGGAGGCACAAGCCTGGAGGCACATGTATATTTCAGAGCCTCCCAGGCAGTCCTTTGAGCAAATATTTATAGAGTATTTTTTAAAGAGTCACTGGTACTGGAATTAAAAACAATGGTTTAATAATTAACAAGGTGCTAAGTGTTGAATAAATGAGTGAATAAATAATTAAAACATTCAAACCTCTTTAGATGCATTCTGAAGGACACTGCCCTGAGTACTTAAGAAATCACACATATCATGGTGTTTTGAAGCTTTTCTTTAAAATCATATACTAATGTCATAATAACTATCTATCGATCTATGTCATACATACATAGGTAGATCTTTATCTGTGTAATATAGATGTATATGTGACATGAAGTAATTCTAACTGTAGAACCATCATTTAACTGGCTTCTTTCTGATAGTATTAACCTATTTTGGGTAGACAGCCACTTTGGGGACTTTATTGATGTCGCGGTACAATGCGAGTTTCTTTGAGATACATTTATTTTGCCATTTTAGAGATACATGGCCTTGACAGTTAAACGTTTCATGGTAAGCCCTTCCATGTCCACCTGTGAAGCATGTCCTAGGTGACATCTCTGTTCAACCCCGAAGGCTGCTAGGATCATAGGTGGGTGCTGTGGCCGCCTCTCCCTGTGCGGGGTGCAGTTTTCCTGAATGAATCATAGTTTTGTGGCAAAATCTTCCCTTGATAACACAGATACCCAGATGTTTGGCTGGACTGACATGAAAACAGTTTGCCTGTGTTCACCTTGGGAGTCCAGCATGGTAGAAGCCACCAGATCCCCACTCCCCCCACCAGGTCAAACCCATAGTAATGCGCTCAGGAAGACAGTGGTACCACGGCAGCTCCCCCACGTGCCCTGAATCAAGGCATGCCTCCGTGATTTTGCTATTGCTGTGACAGCCTTATTCACTATTGAACAGATACTTACTGTCACCCCTAGGTTCAGGCACAGTGACGGGTCCAGGTCACAGGTAGGGAAGAGACTACATAGTCCCGCCCTCAGGGAGCCTGCATTCTCAGATTTGTCACGAAACTCGCAAGTGAACACTTGGTGACTAGCAGGGCTCACCAGTGGGTTGTAGGCTACAGTCCCCTGGAGGTGTTGCTGTGAATAACAAGCATCTTCATGTTGCTGGTGGCTCTGCGGTCACTGACCAGAGCATCCCAATAGACTCCAGAGTGCTGTATTCCACTGTGTCACCTCTATGAAGGCTGCTTGGAGATAAGCGTGGCTTTGAAGAACTTTCTTCTCATTTAAATTTCTGCTCCGTACACCACAGAGTTCCTTAGATGAACCTCAACCAAACACGTTCCTTCTCCTTTGAGAACTTGTGCTAAGTCTTGGCCAGCTGTGGTGAATGCTTAGGAATGCATGTCGCATGACTAAGTGAATGAAGCTCACTAGGTAGGGAGAAGACAGGTGGCTGATGAGGAATCAGCAAGGCTAGCAAAACTCCTGAGAGGTCATGGAGGACCTCGCCAAGAGAAGACTTTTAACGCCCAGTGTTGAAGTTAAGGCCATGATCATGCCATTTGGAAATCTGTTTTCACACAATGTGCTATCAGGGAGTGACCCATCACCATGACTGGGACACAGTGCAGAACACTCCTGGGGTTCCCTGTGTGGTGCCCTGCTCAGAGAGACCTGGGTGTGAACGATTCGCTATTACCTGTATGACAGGACTTTAAAATGGTTTTCACACAATGTGCTATCAGGGAGTGACCCATCACCATGACTGGGACACAGTGCAGAGCACTCCTGGGGTTCCCTGTGTGGTGCCATGCTCAGAGAGACCTGGGTGTGAACGATTCGCTATTACCTGTATGACAGGACTTTAAAATGGTTAAGATGATGCATGCAAAACATGTAAGCGTAAATCTACCGCCAAACTGAATCTATTCTTCTTCTTCAGTAGAGTGCTTCATGTGTTGAGGTCTACCTGTGATAAATTCAGTTTGTCTGGAGGTACCCAACGGGCCTATGGGCATCTCAGCTCCCCAGACCCATGGTCTGTTTATAGAGAAGCATGCATTTTTAAACAAGCTGTAAAGCTGTTTTTTCCAAACGAATCAACAACTTTTTAAGAATCACAAAATTCCTATTCTCCAAGAAGACAGGCCCAGACATGACCACCAACCCACTCTCCAATATCCTGTTTATTTACTGTTTTCTCAGAGAATGCCAGCTACCCCAGCACTGCCTCTTCCCTCTGAATCTCTTTTTACTTTGGAAGAAGAAGAAGAAGAAAAAGAAGAAGAAGAAGAAGAAGAAGAAGAAGAAGAAGAAGAAGAAGGAGAAGGAGAAGGAGAAGGAGAAGGAGAAGGAGAAGGAGAAGGAGAAGGAGAAGGAGAAGGAGAAGGAGAAGGAGAAGAAGAAGAAGAAGAAGAAGAAGAAGAAGAAGAAGAAGAAGAAGAAGAAGAAGAAGAAGAAGAAGGTGGAATAAGTCAATCTGCCCTCAAACATGCTCGTTTGGCAACCAGAGCTGCCACCACCAAGGAGCTCCTTGGTCCTCCTCTACTTTCCCAGTGCCAGGCTTGTGTGTGTCCCTTGGGTCAAACAAGGCTGACGATGATTCAGTATCTCTTCTGGGCCACGCGATGGTTTTGTACATAAATTCACCAAGCAGGCATGTCTGCTCCCCGTGAAGTGTGGAAACGAAGCGCATTTTTAGTCTTTCTGCTCCTCCTGGAACATGAGTGCTCAATAAATGAGAAGGCAGAGTTCTGGTTCATTTACTGGCTTGACTTTAATATTTCTGAGAGCACTGCAAACATTTATAAAGCACCAGGCTTCCTTTTCATAGGAAACAAAAGTCTCCTAAAAGGCTGTCTCCTTGCCCTGCAATGACTTGAATACAGAAATCCGCAGGAAAGGCTGTTGGAGTCGGCCAGGCTGCAGGCGGGACTGTGCTGGCCTTTCTGAGTTCCCACAGCGCCCTCCAGCGGCAGCGGCCCGCTCGGAGCCGTTTGCAGTGTGTTCAGCCCAGAGGAGCATTTGCCTACTTTCCCTGTTGCTTTTCTTGCTGGGATCAAAGCAAAGGATAAACAACACAGGAACAGAGTCAGAGCGATGGAGAGGCTGTGGGACAAGGGGACCTTTTTCCCAACACCAAATGCCATGTGAGATCACCTGAGACATGGACTGTGTTCATCACATCTGTTTCCCCGCTGACCCCTTCCCGTGATAAACAGCCCACAAATATGAGATACAGCCCGAAATTCGTGTTTGGCTTAAAGACCCTGAACATTAATTCGCGCTGTGGCTCTCACAAGCAATTGCACAATGAAATTTATCCTGTAAGCTAATCAAAGCACATGTATACATGGAAAATCAGATTTCCCCCAGATAGTCTGAGTATCAGACCATGTGCATGTTCATCTGCCCTGGAATTTTTTGCACAATGTTAATCCTTACTCTGAATAGGAGTGGCTGAGGGCAGAGCACTTCCTACCTGTCACCCTGGTGCAGTGGGTTCCATCCTGGCCCTGTGTCACTAATACAAGTTTGCTTCTGAGGGGCCTGTTTGGGGCATGCATAGCTGAAACCACATTATGAATAAAGTGCTGATAAATGTAAGGATTTTATTTATTCTTCTCCTTGGTCTTTTGAGACAGAGACTTGCTATTACCCCAGGCTGGCAGGAACTCACTGTGCAGCCCAGGCTGGCCTAAACCCTGCACTGGTCCTCCTCCCTCAGTGTCCCAAGTGCTGAGGCTACAGGCCTGTGCCACCACACCCAGCTTAAAGGTTTATTTCCACATAATCTGACAACCCGTGGTTCTCTCCTCCCTCTCTCTGTCCCCTCTCCTCCCCTCTAGACTCCAGCCAGTTAGGAGCCAGTAGTTCTTGTCCTATAGACATATTTCACTGACTTTATTCTCGTCACTTCACATACACACAAGGTCTTTGAGTACTGAAATACATTTCCCTCCAGATATTTGAATTAAAGGACTATGCAAAATTCAACAGAAGCCAAAATACAGTGATATTTTCCCCCAGATTTATGGACGACAAACAAAATCCAGATGGAAAAACTCCATGATTTGTGTGCTCCATTAACTGCAGCCGGCCATCGTATTTCTATAGTTGCATCTACAGGGAGATTCGTGCTTCCCTTAATGTAATTCCAGAGCCCTGCGCCAAAGGCAAGGCTAATGGGATTGGCAGCCCTCAATACCCTCATGCCCTGGAGGAGAATCTGGTGCTTATGGACCTGCCCTAGCACAGGGAGCCAGTTTTTGACAAAGCCAGGGGTCTGGTTCTGTTTTTTGGGATACTTTGTTAGTATAACAATGTCTGACTGCCAGGGGCTGAAACAGAAGGCTTTTTATCTGAGGTGAAGGAGGGCTCTGGTTGAGTTTCATAGCTCCATGCTCCTAAAAGTCTGGAGTGGCATCACTGCAAATGTTCACCCTTTGTTCTCACCACCACAAAGAGAACACCACAAGCCTCAGCACCTCATTCTCACTCAGCTGTGTTCAGAGGCAGAAAACAGGAGAATGCGATGCTGAGGGAACATTTTCATCATCTCCTCTGGAAAATTAAGCAGAACTGTTTGGTTTTCTCCAAGCACTAATTCATTGAGCAATCCCTAGCCTTTCTCAGCATACAGTACTACCAATCTAGAGTATTTTTAAATTGGTGAGCAATAGGGGATATCTTTGTAGACTGCTTCTGTCATGCCCTGTAAAGTGAGATCTTCTTGGCCAGTGCCAAGAAGGGAAAGGATAGGAAGACTTTCTTCCAAAGCCAAAAGTCACCCAGAGTTTGCTAGGCAGGGGTTAACAACATAGGGACTTCTCCAGGCTCCTCGAGAAAGAGATTGAAACAAACTAGAATTGCATTGAACTTGGTGTTGACATTTTCCCTCAAAGATCAGTGATGTCAAGGTAGATAGAAAAGTGTGAATCACTTCCATTGAGTCTCTTTCTGTAGCTGGCTCACTTGGTTTGAGAGATGAAATGTTTTCATTATGCTCAGAAACGGAAGCCCAGGACTGGACGTGGCTTCCCACGCTGGGAGCTCAGCTTCTACGAGGCTGCGCCCATCTTACAGGTCTGCTTTTCATCATAATGGCAGATCAAATCAGGCCACCATACCTGGAAATCAGGAGCTACCTATGAAGTTCAGGGCCTGAAATTCACATTTGTGATTGGAGGACTTAATGCAATGAAGATGTAATCAGTGGTTAAACTGTTAGACCAGAATCTTCTCCAAGTTTTCTAGTAAGGTATCCATCACAGTATAAATACACTACCTGGAGGTCTGGAGTCTAATTAGGTGCTTATTTGGATAAAGCTTAAGCTTTATCTTAGAATACTGGTGATCTCTGTATTCTATCCTATAGTTTTATTTCAGATTTGATACTTTTATGTTATTTGAATAAATTGCCTACTCAAGAAAGATACTTAGCGTATGGATTTGAATATCCCGATTGGGAAACCCAGCATTCACTGAGATCACTTGGAGCCATTTGCATCTCACTTGGAGTAGAAGTCAGGCTACGCCTGATATCAGAGCTGAAGCAGAAAGAGGGAGAGAGACAGAGAGAGAGAGAGAGAGAGAGAGAGAGAGAGAGACCCTGAAAGACACATACAAATATAGCCTTATACGACTTCATCTTTTGCCCGCAAGATGGCTAAGAAGTCCTTTAAAGTCATTTGAAAGCATTAACTTATCCAGCTTTCTTCATGTGGATTGAAAAGGCTCTGAGTAAAAGATGCTATTGGGTATTGTTGGCTTCTAAAGCGATGGAATGACTGTGATTGTAGATGCGGTGCGGAGGACTGAGGAAATGGGATCCATCATGGACTCGAAGCACCAAGGGAGAAATGGGACCCACCTCATCCTATGGTAGCTGAGAGTCTATTCTGTAGCTGTGGGTTCAGGAAAAAAGCTGTTCAAATTGCAGGCTTCTATGGCTAATGGATTTATTTAACCAACAGGCAATTGCTGTTTACCTGTCAAGCAAAATATAAATATAAGCAATTGTTAGGGGAATTACTTTTTTGAGTTTCAAATTACTATGATTTGAAATGCAATTAGTGGTATAGACAAACCTATTTTTGCCTTTATGAGAAGGAAATTGTTCAGAAATGAGTGGAGTGGTCCTGATACAGTAGCAGTGAGTTGAATTACCCCAAAGAAGCTGATGGGTGGTTTTGTTTTGGTTGCACTGCTCCTAATGTGACCTGTTTTCACTAAGGAGAACCCACCATCTAGGAAGCCTAACACCCTGGGCACACAAGTCAGGGCTCTGCGTTGACATCTCTCTGCTTTGCTCATGGAGATGTGATCATAAGGTGCCTTCCGTCTACCCAAGTTAGGTCTCACACCCTCTTCAGATCTGTCCTGGGCATGGTGACTTTGCCTGCAAATCTTAGACATGCATCGTGGGCTGAAGACTGTGGTACCACTCAAGAAAAGCTACTGAGCTCCCCCAGCATAGCACTAGCCCATTTTTAAATTTGTAGTTTTATTCCGTGGAAATTTGGAGGAAATCTTAATGGGTGGTGAAAAAGAAAATAAAATGGGTTTAATGAACATTTTAACATATTTCCAAGAAGTCGATTCAGGAAAATGAAGTTCATAAAATTGAGCTTTTAACTTAGATATGTTTATTAAATTTATTGATTTTTAATTAAGGGCAGGAAATTTTTATTGCATGAAATAAACCACGGGTCCAAAGCAGAGGCACAGGTTATTTTAAATGAGATTCGTTTTTGAGAGTAAGCCTTTTTTCACTTGTCTGCAGAGTTCTTTTGCCGAACTGAGCACATTTTGGCAAGATTAGAGAGGCACTTTGCTAAGGGACAGTATCAAAGTATCTCTCAGACAGGTGCCAACAGTGATGGCGTCTCAGCTCACATGGTGCCTGCATCCTCTTCGACAGCTCCCTTCTGACCATTGCTGTCTTCTGTACAAGGCCACCTTCTGCTTCCAAATGAACCTTAAATGCTAACTCAGCACTGAAGCCACACTGAAAACTGTCCTGAAGTCAGAGCTGTGACTGCAGGGCCTGCTGAGACAAACCTGTTTAAAAAAAAAAAAAAAATGAAGTTCCTTTTATGTTCTTGAAAAATGCTTACCTTGGACAACCATGGTGAGATGGGTACTCTAACCGTGTGAGTCACCTCCTGGGAATCAGCAACTTCTTGGGAAGTCTTTCAGGCTGTCTTGGGGCCCTGTAGAGATGCCTCCTATGTACTACTTTAGTGTGTGGTTCCCAAACTTGAATCTTGTCTTAGCCATTTTCTCAGCCCTGAGACGTAATCCGTGGCACCCACAGTTTAAAGGAGGGACTTATTTTGGTTCACAGTTTATAGAGGTTTCAGACCGTAACTGGCTGGCTGTAAGGCGGGGTGGCATGGTAAGGGGGCAGGGCAGAGAAGATCTGGTCACAGCATGGTCCACAGGAAGCAGAAAGAAGGTGAAGCGGGGAGCCAGGAGGGAGATACTGGGGACCCTTCCAGGCTACACCCCCAGTGACCCGCCCCTTCCTACCAAGCTTTACTCCCGGCCTCACATTTAGCTGTCCACTGGTGAGCATCTCCTGCCCATGACCCAGTCACCTCCCAAGGCTCCACCTCTGAGCACATGAGGCTTTGGAGGACTTCCAGAGAAAAACCATAACAAGCATACCTCAGCATCACCTTGGGGGCTTGGGAAATACGTATTTATCTGCCCCAATTTTGCCTCAGTTTGTCTGGAATGGGGTTTCAGAATTTAGGTTTTTAACAAGCGCCCAGATGAAACTGACACAATTGGTGGAGAGGTCTAGAAACAATCGTGAAAGCCCCTGCCTCAGTAAGTTAAAACTGCTGCCTGGCACTCCTACAGGACAAACCTAGGCACTGCGAGAAGCACTCATGATCCAGAGGTTCCCAGCAGTCTTTTCCTAACAAAGCTAGCAGAGCTGTAGATGCACCAAAAGGAGCAAGAAACTGAGAAAACTGCACCTATTTAAAAAAGGAAAGTCGGATCATTTATAGCATCAGGCCTAATTCACCGCAAGGCATGTTGACCTAATCCGTGTGAACCCAAGTTCACCTCCCATATCTGCTCCTCCCTGGACCTCACCCAGCTGGTGCTGTGGGCACCCAGGTGTTCACAGAACAAGTACGTGAAATGCTTACACTTAGCCTCACCCTAGGAGACCATTTCCCGGGCAGGGATTTGATCTGGCTTTAGTAAGCTAGTGACGCTGGTGCTCTGCACAACAGATCATCTCCAAACACGGTGTTCTGTGCAACACGCATTTACTCAAGACTCAAGCTCCCTCCACTCTGGTTAATCTGGTCCCCGTCAGGTTCAGTCAGTGGGTCTGTGCCTCTCGCCACCCCTGGACTCCGCCCCAGGCTGTGGGCGGCTCAGCTGTGCTCCAGTATGCTGTTCCTTTGGCCAGTCCAAATGGCAGCACTGCCTGGGGCCTGCGCTTCCATCACAGATCACCAGAGCGCAGAGATTCGCCAGCCTAAGCAAAGCAGCGAAGCTCTGCCCTGTCAGGTCCCTGTAAGTTCCACTGGCCAAAGTAAATCGCAAGATCAAAGTCAAAGTCAGTGGCTGAGGTGAGGAGACTTCCAAGAAGGAAAGGGGAGGGGATATTTACCGCCACATTCCAGGGTGCCATGGAAATAATGGGAATTAAATATGGAAATAACATCCAATCCTAAAGATGAACCCCAGGGCCTAGAACCTGTGGCTTGGAAAAGGTGTTACGAGTTGTGTTCTTGGAAAAGGTTGCTCAGGCTGCCTCTTGCACACACATTGCACCATTGCACACCCATTGCACACCACCACAGGGCCTTGTGGCTTTGGCAATGCGCCCACACTTGCTTGCTTTCATTTCACTTGGGAGTGGGTTATTTCCTACTTACTGTCCTTTTCGCTGATACTGTTTTAGACAGAGCCTCAACTCAGGAATTATCTTCATTCTGACAACTTTTTTTTTTGTACCAGGGATCGAACTCATGCTTACCAGGCAAGCGCTTAAGCAGCTGAGCTAAATCCCAGTCCCCATTCTGAAATTTTGAAGTGGGTTAAGAAAAGGAAAGAGATCAGTTTTTAGGAGACTTAAAATTCAGCCAAAGACACACCCAGCGAGCAGCAGGCGGTCCTTGTCCTACCCTGGCCTTCTCTGGGATGGCTTCTGCCCTCACTCTGAAGTGTCTTGCATCTTTTCTTTGTTTTGTTGTTGTTCTGGGGCTTGAACTCAGGACCTTGTGCTTGCCAGGCCAGCGCTTACACTGCTGAGCTGACTCCCAGCATCTTGCTGTCTCTTGCTGGTTTAAAGGATGCTGTCCTTCTTCTGTCTTCCTTATACCCCACAGCCATGGCACTGCTAAGGAAGAGATGCCAGGATACACAGGGACTGGCAGGGATCTGGCCAGAGGCCAGTTTGCTGGGCCTTACTTTCCTTTTTCTGGAGGAAGAGCCTTCTTGGCCCGGGTGAGAGACTCACACTCACACTCAGTCCTCTCCAGGCTCAGTCCCAGCGTACATTCTGGGTGCATACCATGTCCCCTCACGCCCTTTGCAAATGTAACAGTTTCTCCAGGAGTCAGGCTGTCTACTATGGGCAACATCTTCCTTGGCCCACTTCAGAAAGTGGCCAGGATGATGGGGGAGGTGTTTGAATTGAGGGGTTGTAATTTGAGGGGGTTTCAGGCAATGTGTGTTTAACCATAATAAATTTTTCATTCACCATAGTTTTCTATCCCCCTTGTACTTCCTTCTGTCTAGAGAAGAGTCTGCATTTGACCAGCCTCTTTCCACTCCACTGTTTCTTTCCAGTCTAAGCCTGAGATGAGAATCCCATAGGGTGACAGACGCAAACATGCTCAGGGCATGGCCTGAGCCCTGTGCTGCCTCTCTGTCACACTTCCTCCTGCAGCCAACCATATTCACCCAGAAGAATGTAGTCCTTCAGAGTGCTTGCCAGGGGGCACCAGAGAGAGCAGTTAAAAGCTTTCTCTCCTTCCAGATCACAGCTACTGCCCCTGTTGAATAAAAAATTAAAGCACCAAAGTGCAGAGGCTCATGACTTTCACTTGAGCATTAAAGGAAACATATACAACTTAATTCACTGGGCCCAGGGATGTACAAGGCCTGAAAAAGGATAGGAGCTCTGGGGAGAGCTGAAATCAGGTCCCTTCTGATGTAGCCATGCAAGTCCATGGCTGAGCGCCTCTGAGAATGACTTGGCTACATTCACGGACCCCCAGGGACAAACAGAGATGCGGACTTTTCTATACCTTGTCGTATAAGACCCCTGAGAGCCTTAGAAAGAAAGTACTGTAGAAGCTATTGACATAAGCATAAAGTGGAAGACACAAGCTCATGCATCCTCTGGGGCAAACAGTAATTATTTGTATAATTTCCAAAGCAGTGTTGGTAGTAGTGAAAAAAAGAACAAGATTTCGTAAGTATTTATAAAGCTGCAAGGCAGATTTAGGGAAAAATATGTATGTCTAGTCTACCGATCCTGATCCAGAGAGAGGATGAGAAAGAAAGCTAAGAAAGAGAAAGGGGAGAAAGAAGCCAGAATGTGGGTGAAAGATGTGAGCTGCAGTCAGATGTGGAGAGAAGAAGGAGAGAGCGTCTAGATCAGGAGGGGAGGCAAGAATGCTGAGACAGGGCCTGCGCAGAGAAGGAGAAGCATTTGGCCAGGTCCACCTCAGCCGTTTCTGGGGTCAGTGGTGGTTTAATGTAGATAGCAATGAATTTGACCACTTGTGCTGATTTCCCAGCACTTGTGTTTGTGTGTATGACACGAGAATAGTTAGTTGTACATATTTTCTCACTCATATTTTCTCAGGCAGGCCATTAAACAACGGGAGCCCTAAAAGTCAGAGAACAGTACTATTGGGAAATTAAATTGTAGTTACTGATTCTAGAGGAAGCCTGTTGATTGAGTTAAAATAAATGTTTTCCTTTAAAACATACTAGTATTTAAGTATCAGGTTGAAAACCTCAAATTCAACTCCACAGATTAACTTTGTGTTTTGTAAACACTCAGAATAGCAATTGCTGTGTGTGTGTGTGTGTGTGCATGCATGCACGTGTGATGGCGTATGGGCCAGTGTGTGCTGCATATTTCTTATTCAGAAGTTTGTAAGAATGTCACATAGCCCAGTTTCTAATTGGGTAGCCATCTTGAAAAGCACAGAAACAAAACTTTTCCAGAGACAGAGACAGAAGAGATTTTTCAGAGTTGAGAATATGCTTTGTGCTTATGGGCTTAGTATCATATTTTCTCAAGCTATCGAATATTTGTTTCACATTTCCCTATTTATGAAAGGTCAAGTGATACTGCCTAAAAGACATTGGTGCCCATCATCTTAAGGACACCTTACCTTTGGAATATACCCACATTAGCCCACACCTTAGTTTTAGGAAAAGAACAAAATCTTAAACTTGGTTCTGCTCTCCTCCCTTAGCACTCAGAGAAAGCAAAATTAAACTATGGAATACAGTGTCTCAGAAATAAGCAAGCTGCTTACCTAATAAAAGTCGCATTTGGGCTGCTGCACTCATATGCTTTTGGCATTCCTATAACGCCTAGCTTGCGTGTCGACTAAAAATGTCTCTTTACTGTCATTTTAAAAACAACTCTCCATCATATTCTGCCTCATTTGCCTAATTCCCATGACTCACCATATTTGTTTTGTAAATCAGGTCCAGGAAAAATAAACATACACTTATGCCTTAGCTTAATAAATAGAGAAGATATAATCATACGAAGCAGGACTGAAAAGTGAGTAAGTGGGCATTTGGTTTTAAGCAGTGTTGAGGAATTGGAATCTCCGCATGAGACAGTTCACAGAAATAATTTCAGAAACATTTTCACATCCAGCCCCAATATGCGGGAATGCAGGTCTGCTTCAGTGCGGGAGATTCAGGATGATCGAAGTGGGAGAGTGGGGGGAGATAGGGATGCACTTCCTTTTGAAATGGTGCCTCCGCCCTGGAGTGCCTGGGGTTTTAGTGCTCCTCGGAGTACTTTTTGGCGCTCACCTGTGAAGGTATCTGAGGCAAGAACTGAATGAACTATGTCTCGTGAACACAAGTGGCATGGCTTGCTTGCCGTACTCTAACACCCTAACCACGGTGCTCTTTAGCAGAGGTCCACAGCCTGTAAAGATATGGGCACACTGTGTCAAAGTTTCAGACCCATTTGGAGGTGTCTGCGCGCAAGTGCGCACGTGCAGCCTTGCTCCTATCTGAAACATTCTGTGAAATGTCCCTGGAGCACTGTGTCCACACTGCAAGGTGCAAGCAGTGGAATTCTTTAATTTGTTCCCGGGACCCTGGCCCAGAGTAGCCCTGCGGGCTCACCTGGCTCTACTGGGCCCTGATTTTTGGTCTCCTTTCACGATTTAAAATAGAAATCCTTTGCATTTCTGAATAATTTCATAAGGGTTTTAAACCTTGACCAAACAATAACTTCAATACCTAGAAGCTCACTCGAGAAAATAATTTTTATAAGTGAGACACATTTACCTTCTTTATTCATTTGTTATTGTTCAATTTGTCATTCAAAGATTTAATCTATGATGGTTAACATGCATACATCTATAAAGTACAGTGTCTGCAACTACTGTCTCACATGACATGGAGCAGCATGGCATGATGCTCCTTTGAGGGTTCCTGCAGCAGTACACACGTATATGTCACGCTTCATAAGCACGTAAGCACGACCCCAGTAGCACCACTGTGTAATGAAATGTCAGTGTCTTGCCGGAGGCGAGGACAGTGTGAGTTTTTCTTTGAAGACTGCTAAGGAAAAACCTTCCTCCCCTCAAAGGCACTGCTGAAGCAGGAAGCAAGATCAAAGGCTAGCTTTTCTATCTGGTTAAATGGGGCACTTTTAAAATTTAGATTTCCGCGTCTGTAATTGTCGCCCTGTCGGGCTGTCCAGGCTCCACCTGCCCCAGACCCTCCGTAGGTTTCCCATGCAGTGGTGCTTTCGGGACCAGGCCACCTCCCTGAGCCCGGGTCAGGGGTGATGCCCAGGGGTGGCAAGTGGGCTGGTTAGGCCTAAGCCTGCGCACTCCCTCCCTGGCTGCCTTGTCGAGGATTTTGAAAGCCAACTGGGGTGGGGGCAGCCCATGTGGGACTTGCAGGAAAAGGGCAGAGGAGGAGGGAGCATTTCTGCCTCGCGGGAGAAGGCACGGGGCCCTCAAGGGTGTGTGAGACCCTGGTCCTCGGGGAACCAAGTGCGGGTCACAGGACTGAAGCGAGGGAGGACACCGGAGTCTGAGCCGAGCAGGGAGGCACAGTTTGCACGTCTTTCCACACAGGGGCGCTGGAGCACGTTTTAAAGCAGCAAAATGAGTTCATGCGAACCCCGGGATGGTGCACAACATTTGGGGTCACCGTGCCCCTGTGGCTTCCTCTGGTGTGGCGCTAGGGGAGAAGGAAGCAGTCGGCGCAGACTGGGAGAGTCGCTGGCATGCCGCTTTGTCCCAGAGTCTGCTGCAAAGGAAATGGAGTTGGCATCCGCGCCCGCCTGAGCCGCGAGGGGCACGCTTGGCGGGGCTCTCCGGGGGCTCCCGCCGGGCTTGCGCTCGCCTTTGCTTCCCCTATCCAGGGCAGGTGGTGGAGGAAAACAAGCCAGGCTGTTTTCCAAGCCCTGGGGTGGAGGAGGAATGATACCGCCCAGTCCCTCCCCGCCTGCAGGCCGCCTCCCCTCCTCCTCCAAACCTGGGTAGCTCTGGGCGCCCGGGTCGACACCTTCTGGACTCTAGAGGACTTAACTGTTGCGGTTTCAAGTTGGGCGAGAAAAGCCAGAACAGCTAGCTACACGAGGGGACACCCTCGGGTGCTCGGGGGCGCCCTCGGGGGCTGCTCACCATCTCCTCCCACGAGGTCGGTGCTCCTGCCCACGCGCCCGGTGGTGACCTCAGCGGGTCCGGGCGCCCTCATCCGTCGCCACTTACCCCCCTCCCGGTGCCCTGGGCACCTCCTGCACTCTCTCCACTCGCCCAGCCTCCCAGGTCCCCTTGTTGTCCCCAGGCTCCCAAACCCAACTTCCCCAGGTACCCAGGGCCTCCCCATTGCTGGGCCGGGCTGTGAAGGGCAAAAGACGAGTCTCGTGGACCGGGCGTGGGGGCCTGGAGAGGCGCTCTGGACTCGCTTGGGTCTCTAGGTGGTGCCAAATAACGCGGCCTAGGCTTTTCCCTCCCTTTATGTTTTTTTTTTGTCCCCCACCCCACCCCCGCTCCCATCTCTGATTAGGCCGTATGTGGTTGTGGCAAGGATTAAAAAAAAAGAGAGAGAGAAAGGAAGGAAGGAAGGAAGGAAGGAAGGAAGGAAGGAAGGAAGAAAGAAAGAAAGAAAGAAAGAAAGAAAGAAAGAAAGAAAGAAAGAAAGAAAGAAAGAAAGAAAGAAAGAAAGAAAAGCAGCGAAGAGAAAGCGCACACTTGGACCCGGCTCGGCGGAGCCGCGCGAGGGGGCGCAGGAGGCTGAGCCAGGCGGAGGCGCCCGGCGGCGACTTCACAGTGGCGCGCAGAGGAGCGGCCGCCGCAGGCTGCCTTTCTTCTGCCTCTTCTTCTCCCCCACCGCCTCCTTTTCTCTTTTTCTTTTCCTTCCTATTTTTTTCTGGAGGGGGTGGGGCGCGGGAGCCCGGGAGACAGCAGAGACAGCAAAACCTCCGAGCACTCCCGGGCCAGCCTTCCGGAGCGGCGGGCGCGCGCGGCCCGATGGCCTCGCTGTACCAGCGCTTCACCGGCAAGATCAACACGTCGCGCTCCTTCCCCGCGCCGCCCCCCGAGGCCAGCCGCCTCCTGGGCGGCCCGGGCCCGGAGGACGACGGTGGGGGCGCGGCCAAGCCCCTCGGCCCGCAAGCGCAGGCGGCGGCTCCCCGGGCGCGCGGCGGCGGCGGCGGGGGCGCGGGCGTCCGGCCCCGGTTCCAGTACCAGGCGCGGAGCGACGGGGACGAGGAGGACGTAAGCGCACCGCGGAGGGCGGGCGGGCGGCGGCGGCGGCGGGGCGAGCTCGGCCGGGCGCACTGGACACGCGGGAGACCCGGGGTCGCGCAGCTGGTCGCCCTCCCCCTGCTCTGGGCTCCCGCTGCTCCTGAGCGCTTGGTCGTGGTAGCCGCCGTCCGGAGCGGGTCTGACCCCCTCGGAGAGGTCGGAATTGGTGACCGGAGCCAGCAGGGTTTTGGAGCTGCGCAGGCTGGAGTCTGGAATGCAATGCGCTAGGGCTCACTGGATTCGGGAATGTCTGCTTCTGTCACAGTGCTGTGTGTCCGAGGAGAGAATTAGAATCTGCCTGAGCTCACAAGTTGGTGTTTTTCTCAAAAAAAAAAAAAAAAAAAAAAAAAAAAAAAAAAAA
>PVJX010007079.1:0-73208 GCA_004027295.1 Dolichotis patagonum | reverse complement strand
GCTTCATAAATTCTAGGTTTTTTCTGAATTCTTCATTAAATTTTTCTCTCCATTTGTGTTCCTCTATTCTTCTGTCTGTGTCTTCTTGAGAGGTACCCAGCCCTTCTTTTATTAATCTACTTATCTCTTGTTTAATTTGAATTAATATTTCAGTTTTGGTCCCGCTTACGAGGTCTTGAATATATCTCTTTATGTCCGCCAACGCTGTGCTCGATGTTGCATTTTTGCTGCCCTCAATCTCTTCTGTATTTACCTCTCCCGGATCAATGTTCTCAGGGTTGGGGGCTGGGAGTGTTTTCTTATTTCTCCCTTTCGTCATGTTTTCGGTTCCCTCCATACAAGTGTACAGTGCAATTCCCAGACCCTTTTCTTGTTCTTTAAGGCTCCTCTAGAGGGCGCAGGCTAGGAGCCTCAGCCCTCTTCAAAGGGTTATCAGAGATTAGAGTTCACCCAGGGGCAGTATGCGCTAGCTCCTCCCTTCCGGGCCAGTCAACCTTTGCAGGCCTTCACCACATCAGTGTGCACTGATCTCAGGGAAGTAACTGGGTCCCCACCAGGGGAGTGGCCTAGTCCAAGCAGATTCCACCAATCAGCTCGGCGAGGGGAGTAACCAGCTGAAGCCACTTCCTTATGGAGTCAGGGCTGTCCCGCCCAAATCCAACGTGTCCTCCAGTTGGTTTCCCCTTTCCCGTGGGAGGGTCCCACTCCCATCACTCACTGCCTCCCGGAGAACTGCTGGACTGCCCGACCTCCAACTTCAGCGCTGCTGTGGTGGGAATTCACAGTGCCTCTGCGTGGGTCGCGCGCAGTGCCGTCCCGGCGAGCTGCACGGTGGGCTGCTTAGCTCCGCGCTCCGGCGGCTCAAGCCAGTTGCCTGTCGCAGACCGCCCACTCAGGTCGGGCGGAATTCAGGCATCTCGAGGCGGGTGCCGTGCTTGCTGATCTTATCTTCACTAATAGTAGCCCCAGGACCTCTTATTTGAGCGGGTTTTTGCACTTTAGTTTCTTCCCGGCTTCGAGAGTCCATCTCTCCCCGCCTGGGTCTCTCCAGGGCATTCCACCCTGGCATTTGAGCTGTCTCCCTCAGAGAGGGCCCCCCTCCCACTACCCACCAGTCCGCCATCCCGTCTGCCCCCTGTAGAATCTTTTTCATCTTCAGTATTACTGGACAGAGTTCCAGGGATCTGTTGAAGCTTAACTTCCTGTATATATCACTGGAGATACATGATTGATAACCCATCTTAGCATCTTTGAGTTTCCAGCCTGCTATTAATGTATTGTCTTATTTTAATTATATTTACTTATATTTTTAAATTTTTATTTATACACAATGACAATAACTAATGATTGTATTCACCATGGGGAGCTGGTACATATACATAATACTCTTCTTTCTTTTAACTTCCACTTCTCCTCCTTATACTTGGGTTGTGTTAACTTTTTTTTTTTTTTTTGGCCTCTTGAGACAGGGTCTTGCTGTGAACTTCAGGCTGACCTTGGGCTCACTTTGTAATCCAGGCTGGTCTCAAACTTGGAACCATCCTCCTGCCTCGGCCTCCCGAGTGCTGGGATTATAAGAGTGCACTACCACACCCAGTTGGTGTTGTCTTGATTTTTACATGCAGATATTTATATGCTTACAGCATTGAGTTCTCAGTTATAACCAGTAGAGGGAGGTATGTGAAAGTATAATAAATTGTATTACAGCTCAGGCCTACTGTTCCAAAATTGCTTACTTTATCACTAACTTGAGGCCTAAATAGCAAGATAGTGACTTCCACTGGAATGAAGTGTTCTAGAGAGTTACAGTTTCCTTAAGAGACAATAAGGACTGCTGTGTAGATAACAAAATTCTGTTTGTAATGGAGAAAATTAGAGGCTTTAAAAAATATGTGTTAGTTAAGTGAAAATTGATGGTATTTAAAGCATATTTTAGGAATTCATTTGGGTGTTTACCTTAGGGTTTTTTTTTGTTTTGTGGTACTGGGGATAGAACTCATGACCTCAGGTCTGCCAGGCAGGTGCTTACACCATTAAGCTAAATCCCCAGCTCTACCTTAGCTTTTTATCAGGTTAATTCCTCACATTTACTGCAGATCCTCTAATAATTGAAACTATTAACCATGCTGTCAGGAAGCATTAACTCTTAAAGCTGAATTTGAGGCCAGAGTCAAAGTTTTATAAATTTCCTTTACCGTTTGTCCTATCAAGACTGCTTTTAGCAAGCAAAATTCATTTATAGCTCTATAGAGATTGAGACACCTAAAGTATATTTATATGAGACAATTCTTTTGGTTATTGTTTTCAAAATGCTTAATGTAAGGTGTAAAAGCTAAGTTTAGATTTTTAGCTACTCATAGATATGTATGGTAGTTTTGACACTAGCTATAAATAGTATAAATGCTTTTAAAATATTTTACTGTGTTTTATTATATATATATATATATATATATATATGAAGATAGTGTCAGTAGCTCTTTATTTTTTATTTTTGCATTTGTAACAGTGAAATTTATTTCTATGCTTCTTCCATGGGTTATATATATAAAAGGATTAGTCCATGTTAATAGTGCCTGTAAGGTTATAACACTACAAAATTAGTTGATTTATGATGGGATTGAACCTGGAAGCTTTGTCACAGCTTAAAACTCTAGGTAGCCAACTTTAAATAATAGATGCATTATAATTTTCATTTAATATTCTCTATTATAGAGCCAAATTTAGTGTGAGAAGGATTTTTCACAGTCTGTTCCAGTGAGATGTATTTTTTAAATAAAAGGAGCAAGGAGTCAAAATATTTTAATATATTCCAGAGGAAACAATATTTAGGGTTCCACGTACAGTTAATTCTTTGAAGTACTGGGGATTATTGAACCCAGAGCCTTCATACTAAACTATTTCCCTATCCCACCCCCTTTTTTAAATATTGAGACAAGTTCTCATTAATTCACTAAATTTCCCAGGCTGAGCTCAAATCCTGCAAGATGTGTAGTGCCTGGTTACAATCCTAGCTGAATTTATTGTTAGGCAGTCTTTACTGCCAAATAGGATTTAAAGCATGCTATTTTCTATGTGAAATTTACATTATTTTTTCCATTTGGGTTAGTGTAGTAATTTTTTTTAATTTAAATAAAGACTATAAAGAATAAGAGCTAACAAATTGGGTTTTAAACATGAGCTTTTCTAACTAAAAAATTGATGATTTTCTTCATGTTTGTTTTTCACTTCAAACTGTTTTTGCCTTTCTTCCTCACCCAGTTAATACACTGTTAAATGTGAAATTAAGTGAAACAGAAAATGGCAAGCACGTCTCTATACTGGATCTGCCTGGCGACATTCTTATCATCCCTCAAGCCACCCTTGGGGGCAGAGTAAAAGGAAGAAACATGCAATATCACTCTAACTCTGGAAAAGAAGAAGGACTAGAACTTTATTCACAATTTGTGTCTCTATGTGAAAAAGAATTAGCTGCTAACAGCAAATGTGCTGAAGCTGGGGTTGTAGTGGAACATGGCACGTACGGGAACAGGCAGGTATTAAAGCTGGATACCAATGGACCCTACACGCACTTAATTGAGTTTTGAAAAATTAAAAATTATTTTATATAACGCTTTTCTACACATAGTGATCTGAACTATATATAATTAGATTTCCTTCCCCTTCACTTCAAATATACTAATCTGCAACAGTGTTTTTCTTTTTTTTCTTTCTTTCTTTCTTTTTTTCTTTCTTTTTTTCTTTTTTTTTTTTTTTTTTTTTTTTTTTTTTTTTTTTTTTTTTTTTTTTTTTTTTTTTTTTTTTTTTTTTGATACCAGGGATCGAACTCACAACCTCACACTTGCCAGGCACGCGCTTATGCCACTGAGCTAAATCCCTGGCCCAACAGTTTTTTCTTTATGGTAGTGGAGATTGAATCCAAGGCCTGGCAGGCACTAGGCAAGTGCTTCATTATTGGACTGTATCTCCAGACTGCAGCATTTTTAGACAAGAACATCCTGGGTCCCCTAAATTACTGCAAATTGGCAATTAGAGGACTTTTTCAAATCACCTAAGCTCTGGATCTCAATCTTTTGTCCTGCTTTCCACTTGAAAATTTGAAAAATGCTGTCCATTCTTTTCATTGTCACTAAAGAAATCTTCAGCATATTTTTGAATGAAGTGTATACAATCAAAAATAAATTTCTTATGCCCTCAAATATATGCATATGTAATGAATACAATTATTTGTTTCAAAATTAGGTAAAATCCAACACATTATAACTTGGACAATTTTATTTTACTATTTCAGGTTTCTGGTTTTGTTGTTGTTCTGTGATACTGTTGAACTCAGAACCTTTGTAATGAGTTACATATCCATTCTTTTTATTATTTTTTTATTTTGAGGCAGAGTCTTGCTGAGTGGCGAATTTGCAACACGCTTGCCTCAGTCTCTTAGAATATTGGAATAACAGGCATACATACCAGACCTAGCTAGGTTGTTGGTTTTGTTTTGTTTTGTTGTTTTGTAATTGAGGTTTTATTGTTTTTTTGTTTGATTTGGTTTGGTTTTTGAAGTTTTGTTGTTTTTTGTCTTGTTTGGTTTTGTTTTGTTTTTTGTGCTAAGGATTGCTAAGGATTGAACACAAAGCACATATTTTACTCCTGAGTACATCTCCATCCCAGTTCTCTATATTTTGAATTGAAAGAATGTGTGATTTACTATTCCTTGTAATGTCTACGAAAATGTAATTTGGTAGTGTTATTGAATATTCATATGTTTTAGATTATTTTAAGACTCTTTAGTAACCTATGGATATGTACAATTATTATATGTCAGTTAAGATTTTTTTGGTGGTGTCATTTTGAGACCCAGCCTCACTATATAGGTCAGGCTAGGTTTGAATTCACTATTTATCCCAAGCTGGCCTAAAACTCATGACATTCCTCCTGCCTCAGCCTCCCAAGAAGTGTACTACCATACCAGCCAAGATTATTTTAAACAGTCAGAAAAGAATCTCTAATTCATATATTAATAAGGCATAGAATATTCATAGTTGTTTTTGTTAAACATGCCCACAAAGATAGATAAGTGTTCTTTTTGTCAGTTTTTACCAAAACCATCTATGCAATTTCCATCTTTGGTTTTTAAAAAACTTCATAGAATTAATGTTAGTTCATAAAACATTTTTGGGAAGTTCTTTTCCTGTTGAGTTAGATTGGTATTAAAGGAAGAAAAATGGAAACTTTCTACAGGAATAGTTTTTTTAAATTAAATTCTATCTGTTATTTTTATTCAATTTTTTATCAGTCAGATAATTTGGAGCCATTTTTAGTTTTTCTGTTAGTACATTTTATATACTGATATTTCTACCCTCCCCAAAATTTGTATGTGCAGGTTCTAACCCCCAGTATGATAGTATTTGTACATGAGGCCTGAATACTAGAGTTCAGACTAGGTTGTGAAGATGGGGTCCGCATGATGGGATTAGTGCTGAAGACAAAGCAATAGCTGTCTCCTACCACCATTCAAGAAGGTAGTGAGGTACCCCTCAGCAAGACAGTCTCCCCAGAAACAGGCCATGCTGGCACCTTGATCTTAAACTTTGAGCCTCCAAAGATGTGAGAAATAAATTTCTGTTGTTTAAGCCACTGAGTCTGTGACATTTTGTTATGGCACTTTGAGCTGACTGAGACAATGACATAAGATAGGACAGCTGGCAAGGTTTTTAAAATCAAGAGAAGGAAGTATATAACAAATCGAAAGAATAAATGGATCAGTAAAAGGTAATATGTTTTTGCAAACTCTTGTAACTTAGAAGTGTTTCTAAGAGTGGAAAATTAAATAACATCTTGAGTAGCTGCTGAAAATTCCTGTCTTAAAATTTCTTTAAGTCTATGTCTAAGAAACTTAAAATTCTTATTATCACAAAAGTATTTCCTATTTTCTCTATACCCTTTCTGTACTATTTTATTTTGGAACTTGAGAATCAATAACTGGCTTCATAATGAGCTCATTGTCCTTAACTTTTGCTTTATTGATTCGTGATATACTTATTGAAATGTAATAAACTATTCATAAACTTGCAAAGTCCAATTTTCTCAAAGCTTCTCCAAGGAGATGTATATGTCTTTCAAAAAGATTATATTACCTGTTTTAAATCTTTTTGATTTTATGTCTAGGCAAAATGCTGACTCACTGCCCTAGATGGCTATTTTATAGTTCAGGCAATTTTTTAAAAACTCACTTGAGATACTTCTGGAGAACAGCAATTTCAAGTACAGGAAGGGTTATTAAGCAGAAGGTGATGACCTACTTTACTTCATTTGCAGGGAGGCTACAATAAGAGGGAAAAGGCAAGAGACATAATGGCTATGAAAATAACTCTCCTGTATTTCTGTAGTTCTTCTGGCTCAAAGTGCTTAAAAATACCATAGATACACATAAATATATGTTTACATATACCTTATCTTCACAGTATAACTTAGGAGGATAATATTATAGAAAGACAATGCTTAATTTCCCCAAGGTCACAAAATAGTGATAATAGGACCTCCAAATGATAATGGGGAAAATAAATGTAACTCCCAACCTGCTAACTGTCCGATATGCCAAGTTTATATTCCCCAAAGTCAAAGAATAAATTCTAAGAAACAGAGGTTAAGAGTAGGAAAATATATTGAGGAAAAGGATTAGGGAATAAAAATACCTTCTTAAAGACAGGAGGGGTCCTGAATGGGTTGTCAGGGATCCCAATTCTCAAAGGAAGTTTTGCAGAGCAAGTCACAAGGTAGGTACAACATGGATCAAAAGTATGATCAGCCAGACATGGTGATACACTTCTGTAATCCCAGCACTTGGGAGGCTGAGGCAGGAAGATAATTGTAAGTTGAAGACCAACCTGGGCTACAAAGTTAGCCCAAGGCCAGCCTGAGGTACATAGTGAGACCCTGTCTCAAAGAGACAATAAATAATTAAAAAAGAAAAACTATTATCAACCAATAAGATTATAATAAACTGTCTAGGTAACATCAATCTAGTGGGGAAGTAGGTCACATAGCAAGTGTACAGAAATAACATTAACTTTCATCCATAATCTCTAGTCTTATTCTTAGTAAATTTAGTCTTAGTAGTCTTGTCTTAGTCCTAGTCTTAGGTTTTTTTTTTAATATCAAAAGCTACATTTAATCTTCAGATCCAACCTAGTTTTAGTTTTAATCTTGGTCTCGGTGGGAGAGGATGACCCCCACCACTTCTACTGAGGTAAGGGGTTATTTAAATGGAAAATGTCAAAAAGATGGTACCAAAACCTCAAACTTCCATTTATCACAATCTAGCCATAGTGACTTTAATCTTCTTCAGGTGAGCGCTCAGCCACAGTTTTGATCTGTTATCATCTTCTGCACTGACTGCATTAAGGTCCTAGCTGTCACTGACTTCCTATAATTTTTCTGCTTAACTCAGCTGTCTATCCTATTCCTTCTCTACTGCTGTGAGAGGGCAAGACCCAAAGACCATTCTGGCTGCATCTGCTGAAGGGGTCACAGTTGTGATAATAAGATCAACAACACGATCACAAATATAACAAACAAATGTTTCCACCAGGAGGAACCAGTGATAGCCTCCCACCAAGAGGGTAAGAAGGTCCAGGGAATTTTACAGTCTGACATGGAATTAGCCTGTCTAATATCTTGAACAACCATTGAGATACTAGCAGAAGGATAAGGAATGTACACACAACATTCTGCTTTTACACATGCACAAGTACGCCTTCCTGATTTTTCTGTTCTATAAGGAAAGGACTCAACCCAGTTCATGAAAACATCTACACAGACCAACAGGTATTGGAACGCCTTATTCTTTGGCATGAGTAAAATCAAGCTGCCAATCTTCTCCAGGGTATTTACCACTTGCTGTATACCTGGAGGAGCTATGGTTCCTTTAAGAGGATTGTTCTCTTGGCAGAGCTCACATGTCTTAAGTATCTCTTGCATTATCTGATGAAGTCCTTTTCCTGTGAATAACTTTGAGGCCATGAGGTGGGTCTTGTCTCTCTGCAAGCAAAAGATCTGATGTAAATACTTAATAATTTTCCATTGACTAGCCCCAGGAAGAAAGTTTATCATCATCTGATTGTAACCATCCTGACTCCCAGAGGAGAGAGTCCATTTGACTTCTTACTGAAAATATTTGGCTCGAATATGATCAAGGGACTCTCACCAGATCGGAGGGTTTAAGTGGGGCCCTTGAGAGCTTCTTTTGCAGCTGTATTAGCCAGTTGATTACCTCCAGATACTTCATCATCACCTTTTTTGGTGCCCTCTATGGTGAATTACTGCCACTTTGGAGGGCATCTACACAGATGATAAAAGTTCATCTTCTTATGATATTTTATGGGAGATCCATTGGCTGTCAGATAATTTCTTTCTATATGGCTGCATGGGCATGCAATTCTAGGAAAGCATACTTTGAATCAATATATTGACTTTTTTGTCCTTTACGGAGTTATAAAACTCTAGTCAGAGCTATGAATTCTACTAACTGGGCACTAGACCCAGGGGCAAGTGTGGAACTTTCAAGTGTCTAATGTAGAGTCACTACTGCATACCCTGCCCTTCTTGTCCCATTTTCCATGAAGGAATTGCCATCATAAAAGAGGGTCAAATCGGGGTCAGAAAGGGGTATCTAACAAGTCTTCTCTGGCTCTGTACCTTTGGAGAATTACTTGTAGCCATCATGTACGTCACAGTCAGCCTGGATATTTCTTTCTCTGAAAAAAAAAATACTTCTTTCACTGGTAGAAAGGTGGCATGGTTTAAGAAAGAACATGTCTTTATTTAAATGGCTGGTCCTTCTAGAAGCAGAGGCTGGTATTTAGGAAGTCAGTTGTCTGATAGCCACATTCTCCCTTTGAAAGAAAGAAGTCCCATCACATTGTGAGTAGTGTATACATTCTGTGAGATTTTTGTCTAAAGTCAGCTTGGAGGGAGAATCCTAGCACTTGGGGAGGCTGAGGCAGGAGGATTGCCAGGAGTTCGAGACCAGGCTGGGCTACATAGTGAGATCAAGGCCAGCCTGAATTATATAGTGAGACCCTGTCTCAAAAAACCAATAAAGAAAAAAAGTAAGTCAGTCAGTCAGTAAGGTTGGATACCTTTGTTACCAGCAGAGCTACGGCAGCCACAGCTCTAAGGCACGCAAGCCATACCTTTGCTACAATGTCTGATTCATTTCTCAGATACCCCACAGGCTATTGAACAGGTCCCTGATCTTGTAGAAGCACTCCCAAAGCCATGCCCCACCTTTTATCATCATACAGATAGAAACGGTATCCTGATGGTAGACTCAAAGCTAGAGCATTTTAAAGCACTTGTTTGAACTTCTGGAATACAGTTTGGGAATCAGGTTCCCAGATTAAAATATGGGTATCTGCTTTGGGGGGGTTCCTTTAAAAGCTGGTAGAATGGTCATGTGATCTCACCATAACCTACAATCTAAAGGCAACAAAAGCTTGTAATTCCTAGGAATCTCGTTAGCTCTTTGAAGGTCTTGGGTTGTGGGAAGGAAAGTATTTGTTTAATTCTCTTTCCCTAGTCTTTGGATTCCTTTACATACATATGATAAGGTGTAAGTGTTTCACCTCAAGGCCACAAAGTTGTGCCTTAGACCTAGAGACTTTACAAGCTCTGTCTGCTAGAAAATTCAGCAGAGCATGGGTACCTTGGCCAGAGAGCTCTTCTAAGGAGCACATAAGAGTATGTCATCTTTATATTGCAAGACCATAACATGGAAAAATTCAAAATATGTCAAGTCATGGGAAAGCACTTGTCCAAAAAGATGAGGAAGCACAGTCCATAAGTCAGCTGAGAGGCCTGGTCATGAGGGTTTTCAAAGACAAAAGGAAACTGGAAATCCGTATGTAAAGGGATACACAAGAAGGCATCTTTTATTATTTTTTTTAATTGGTACCAGGGGTTGAACTCACGACTGCGCACTTGCAAGGCAAGCGCTTATGCCGTGAACTAAATCCCCAGCTCTGAAGACATCTTTTAAATCTAACAGTGACAACCAACTGGCAACTTCTGGGATCTGAAAAAAGAGAGTGTATGGGTTAGGTACCCCTGGGTGAAAGGACACTACTGTCTCATTCTCCATTCTAAGGTGTTGCAAGTGCTATTACAATATTTGAGTAGAGCCAGTGCCCTTAAATTGTTGAACATAAGTAGTAATCCTCTTTTAATTTTTAGAGAGTATTGTCTTTAATTGTAATTTTTAGAGAGTATTGTCTTTAATTGTAAGATCTTTAAAAGGTATTTGCACCAGGGCAGCTCTTATTGCTCTTCCTATCCTTCCTTTAGTTGCCCATACTTCAGGATTTATTTCTGTCTCCAAGAGAGGTAGGCAGTGTATCTGATGTGGGAGCATACAACATTCAAGCAAGATAAGGTATCTCTTCCCCAAGCCCAGGGATATAGCTTAGCGGGCACAAGTGCCTGCCTGGCAAGTGCAAGGTCCTAGTTCAATTTCCAGTACAAAAAAAAAATCTCTTTCTCAAGAGGGGAACCGAACTTTGAGGCATAATCAAAAAGGAATAGCAGAAGCAAAAGCCATCCCAGTTACAGTCTAAGGGTTGTGAGAAATAACCCCTCTCCAGTAACTCCTTTTACTGAAATATGGCAGCTAGAAGAAAGGCCCAGCTTGAAAAGAAGGACTGAGAGAAAAATGCCAGTGTCCAGCAAAAGGCTGGTTTCTTTTCCCTCTATAGACATAATTACTAGGGGCTCCTCCATGGAGATGACAGTCCAGCCAGTGGGAGAAGACAGAGAGTGCCCCAAGGCCCTAAGTCTTGTTGGACCAGCTGGTAAGATGGGTCTGATCTCTAGAACCTCCACCTCAGGGAGCAGTCTGATTTCCAGTGGTCACCTTTGCAGTGAGGGCATGGCTGGGGTGGGGGGGTGTCTCGTGTCATGATAGTTTTTATCATAGTCCCTCCTGAGGTAGCCTGGCTTTCCACAGCAGTAGCAGGTGAGTTTAGTCATCCAACTCTTCTTGGAGCCCCAAGAGTCACAATTAGAGTGTATTCCTTCAAGGCCACAATCAAGGCAGCCACTTTCTCAGGGTCTCTGGTTTCTCCTCTTCACCTCCTCGTAAACTCGATTATCAAATACTGAGAAGGCAATTCTCACTACAGTATCAAGTGAGCTATCTGGAGCAAAAGCCATCTTTTTGTATCTTTTTCCTAATATCTTAACCCAACTGGGTAATAAACTTGTCTTTAAGAATAAGCTGTTCTTATAAAATTAACAATATGATAGTCATTTCCAGAGGTAATAACAACTTGTGCTACTTGTCTTTCATTAGAAGTCAATGTTTGAACTAAGAGATGTATTATATCTCTCCAGTCTAATTTATAGGCCTGAGTGAGTCCCCTAGTGACCTCAATGTACTTTTCAGGGTCATCTGAAAAGTTCCCTTTTTCTTCTGCTTTTGTTTTTGCTTTTTGTCTTTTGAGACAGGGTCTTGCTATGTAGTTCAGGTTGGCCTTGAATTCACTGTGTAGCCCAGTAGCCCAGGTTGGCCTCCTGTCTCAGCCTCCCACTGAGATTACAAAGGTGTGCCACCCTACCTGCCTAGAAAACTTTCCCAGATCTTGTTTGATCTGTTTGAGGTCACTGAAAATATACTTCATGGGCAGTGCCAGATTTGCCACTCACTTCCTGTAAGGGGCACTGTCCTTAAGGAACTTGAACAAAGTCACCTTCGGATGCATGTAGCCCAGTAGAGGCTTCAATTTATGACTGGTTTAAAAGCCTCACCCTTAGAGTCCAGAGAACAACTGTGGGGAACCGCAGGCTTAGTAATAGTGGATGAGGCTTTGGTCAAGTTTGCAATGGAAACCTTATCCTTAGGTTCAGTAATAATAAGTGAGGCTTTGATTAACGTTGCCTTGGAAACCTCTTCCTCAGGATCCAAAGGGCAAGGAAAGGCAGTCTCAGGCTCAGTGATAGTACATGCATCCTATTGTACCTTAAAGGCCAAAGATGTCGGGGATTTTTGTGGCTTACATTCACATTTTGAATGCAAGGGTTTTCTCTTAATGCAGAGAAAATCTTAACATAAGGTAATTCTGACCATTTTCCCTCTCACAGTACAGTTCCAATCATGAAACAGTATCATAATCAGTACTTCCCTTTGCATTCCATTTTGCCTTAAGGGGGTAGGCAGGTCATGCACGGATGAAGAAAAATATTAAACAGCCCTTTCTCAATACATGAGGATCAAAGAAATTCCACTGCTTAAGAATATATTTTAAAGAAGTAAGAGAATTTGACATTGAATTTCCCAAAAACAGCAAGGGCAAAAATAGGCATCCTTTTTGATACCTACTTGGTTTCTATATTCTCTCAAGGCATCCTCCAAGGTGATCTCCAGAGCAGGTAACTGCCATCTGGAGAGTAACCAGAAGTTAAGTCCAACTAGCCACCCTTATCAACTACCTTTCCCAGAAACTCACTCCTAACTCTAACATGTTTCCAAAAAAAGCACAAGCTGCAATTGATTCCAGCTGTAACAGTCATGTTTAAAGAAGGGAGCATTGTTAGCAATGTTAAACCAATAATCAAGAGCCCTGAATCACTGCTTTCCAGTTTTTGAAAGGAAGTGAAGAACATGTCAAAGGGAAAATTGGAAGTAGTTGGAGCCCTTCCCAGCCTACAAAAGAGAGCACTTCTAGAGACTGAGAGTCAAGTAATGGGTCAGAAAAATCCTGCCCTGGGCCCTAGGGCAAAGAAGTCTCTAAGACATTTGTGCTATCTATCTAATCACCTAGGCAATCTTCCCTCGCTAGCAAGACAAAGCTAAGTTTTACTCAAAATTCATTCTAAAATTTCTGTTTTTATATCTGCAACACACTTATGGAGTTCATGGTTAAAACTTATATCTATCTTTCAGCAACTGTAATTTCCACATTAACAAAAGTACTTCTCTCCCCTACACACATAAATGATGAGAACTAGACTTAAGAAGGAACAGAGAGAGCCAGGAAGTTACGGATTCTCCCTTAAACTAAATATGTTTGGTTCCTTAAGTACTATGCTTAGAGAATAACTCCCTGTGGTCTCACCCAGAAGTCAATTCTTTCCATGGGTCCCAGATTTAGTCTCCTGCACCCAGGATACTGTGGCCAGAACATATAAGCCAGGACATGGCTTTCATGTGTGTACTCCTAGATGGGCAAAATTCTTTTTTTTCCAAGTTTTATTTTAAAGAGAATGAAAACAAGCAAAATAAAATAGAACAAAGTCAATCAAAACAAACCAGTGTAAGTGACACAGGACTTCAAAACAATACAAAATCAACAATGGTTACCATAATGCCTCTTGTCTTCAAAATAGCTGCAGATACCTTCAGACATAGTAAAAATTAAACAAAATAGAACAGAATAGAACCAATAAAAACAAAATAATGAATGCAATAAAGGACTTTTAAACAAGACAATAGTAAATCCAAAATAGCTAACATATCTTGCTATCTTTAAAATAGCTGCCCATGCCATCGTATATAACAAGATCAAACAAAACAAAACAGAATAAAACCAAACCAACAAAACAATAAAAATGATACAGGACTTTAAAACAAAATAATAGGGAATTAACAATGGCTGCCATCTTCAGACGTAGATTCTCCACAGATGCCACACTGCGTACCATTATCCTCTGAATAGATGATCAAACCACCGGCCCTAGACCTGCAAAGTCAGTGAAACACCAAACACCACAAGCATCAAATTGCATTTCACCTCAGTAGCTATCATCACAGCCTGTGTTTCCCTGGATCAGCTGGTCATTTATGGGAGTGAGGGGGATTGGCCCTTCTTGTTGCCCAACCTACACGCCGGGAAGAACTGTGGTCTGGCTGTCCCCACAACGACAGTGGCCCATGCCTGGTGCTGGTTCGCAGAGAAGGCTTGCTTCTTGGTGACTTCTTGTTCTCTTCCCTCGCAGTCCACAAATGGCACTGACTCATGGGAAAAGGCTGGGGTCTGGCTCTGCCCCTAGTGGTGGTAGCCCATGCATGGTGCTGGTTCACAGGGAGGCTTGCTTCTTGGTGACTTCTTGTTCTCTCTAGACGGGTAAAACTCTGATGTCTCATCTGACCCAGAGATAGGATATGCGTTCCTCATCTAAAATGACTTCCCTAGCCGGGCATTTAGCTCAGTGGCATAAGTGCCTGCCTGGCAAGTGCAAGGTCTTGAGTTCAATCCCCAGTACCAAGAAAAATAAATAAATAAAAATAAAAAAATAAAATGACTTCCCTGTCTCTGATGTTAGCAAACACTCATTTTCTATCAGCTCAATTTAAAAGTTCTTAGTTGTTGGATAAAAAAAAAAATGTTGGGACAGTTCAGAGTTCTTCCCTTTCTAATCTTTAGCAGAAACATTCCTCAAAAAGGGAAAGTACAAAATGATAGAAAAGATCAGAAATCAGAAAGAGGGAGTCTTTTCTTGTCACATGCATGGCGAGTTTTTGGGACAACTTGCCCACAAGTCATCACTCTCAGCCTGGAAAAGCAACAATAGGGAATCTCAAGAACTAAGGTTGCCTCCTCACCAGTGGAAGATCAGACCAGAAAAGAAACTGAGGCATAACATGTAGAGACGGATTGGGCCAGACTGTCCCAATGAAACCTGTCCTTCGTGTCTTGAGAATGGCTGTCAACTTACTGTCTTTTACTGGTAGATGGAGTCCTGTGATTTATTAATAGGCATGAATATTTTTAAATATAAACTAGATTTCATAAAAATCCATTTTATAGCATTTCATATCAAAGTTCACTAAAGGATGCTCTAATATTACTTTTCACTAGTACTATTGTCTAACAAATCAAACAGGTTGATCAAGGAGCACCAATAAATCCATCAACTAGTTAGTTGAAATGCAGCATATACAAAATAGAAATACAAAACCTTGCCTCCAAAAGTAAAATGTCCCATGAATGAAACATCATAATCTTCCCATGTTCTCAATTTAAATTTAACATCATTTTAACAAAAACAATGTGTAAAAACGACAAGACATAAAATTCAAGACATAAGCAATTGACAACCAAGGATGACAATTTCTGATTACCCAAACAAGCCACAATCCAAAATCCATGAAACAAAAGCAAACTCTTACCTCCTTCCAGTTATCTTGGTGGAACTTCCAAGTGATATAGGACCTCCAGTTATATAAGAGAAATATTGTAACTCCCAACCTGCTAGATGTCCAGTATGCTGGGTTCGTGTCCCCCAAAATCAAAGAATAAATTCTAAGGAACAATGGAAGAGTAGGAAATTTTATTAAGGGAGAAACAGCTTCTGCCTGAAAGAAACAGGAAGAGACCCAGAAAGTGGGTTGCCAATAAGCCTGCCTGCAAAGGAAGTTTTATAGAGCAAAACCACAAGGTGGGTACAACGTGGATCAAAACTATGATCAAGCAATAAGATTACAAGTATGGTCATTTAGGCAATATTGATCCAATGAAGAAGCAAGTCACATAGCAAGTATACATGGATGACCTCATTAGCCTTCATCAATACTCTATAGTCTTAGTTTTGTTTTTAGTATTAGTCTTAGTCTTAGTTTTTATCTTAACCTCAATCTTAGTCTTAGTCTTAGTCTTAGTCTTAGTCTTAGTCTTAGTGGGTGGAAGAGGATGTCCCACACATTCCTAACTAGATAATGGTTTCTTTATATGGAAAATCTCAAAAGGCTGGTACCAATAATCTCAAACTTCCATTTATCCCTTAGGGAAGCCTGTAAATCTGGCCACTGTGATTTTAATCTTCAGATGCCCCTCTAGTCACTGTTTTGATGTGTTCTCATTTTTGGCACTGACTCCCTTGAGGGCCTAGCCCTGTTAGACTGCCTATAATATTTCTACCTAATTTAGCTGTCTATAATAATAGGAAGAGTGATTTCCATCTTTTAACTTCTTTGCAGTAAAGCTTGTTAAAATTGAATTCATTTTGATAGTCTTAAGATCTCTCAGAATAGATCACTTAGGAAAGAATAACAAATACATTATTTTGTATACTAAATTAGGTACATGTAGGTTTGTACCTAATTTGTGTGCCTTCTGCCTGTGCTTTTCTAAGATTTTAGGATGTTTCAAATAGAATATAATTCCTAAATATTTTTCATCTATTTAGAAAAATCCTGGATTCAATTACAAAATATACTGTGTATAGATACACAATAGATATGACTTCAGTATCTTCAATATAACTGATAAAGTAAACATCACATCTTCTTTTCTTTTTTGGCTGCTGGGGACTGAGCTCAGGCCTTCACACACCCCAAGCCCTTTTTTTTTTATTCTTTATTTTGAAAGAGGGCCTCATTAAGTCACTTAAATTGCCCAGGCTGTATTCAGACATGCAGGCCTCCTGCCTTAGCTTCCCAGAATGCTGGAATTACAGGCATCCACCACCATACCTGGTTAAGAAATACATTTTTTTTGTTGTTGTCCCTTCATTAGTTCAACTTGTAAGAGAAGGCATGACATTTTTTTTTAACAGAGGTTAAGAGTAGGAAAGTTTATTAGGAAAAAGAAATCGCTCCTGAGAAATAGGAGGGGATCCTAAATAGGTTGCCCAGCATTCAATTTTTGAATAATATCTCTACTAATGATCTATGTACTACAATGTGAAAGAATTAAATGTATCAAACACCAAGGTCACTTCTTTTGGAGAATAAGAATTGACAGTGTTATAAGAGAACAGTATCATATCAGATTGTCTCTCCTTAACATTGCAGAGCACTTGAAATGTTGTAGAACCTGAGATTTTTTTGTTTGTTTGTTTTTTGGTACCAGGGATCGAACTCACGACTTCACACTTGCCAGGCAGGCGCTTAAGCCACTGAGCTAAATCCCCGGCCCGAACCTGAGATGTTTTTGATAAGTTTGTAAAATTTATATATATATGATAATGAAACTCCAGTGTAAAGTCTTTCTGACTAAATTATAGAAATGAGACTAGTTTCTGAAAGAGAAATACTACTAGAAAAATAACATTTTCATTCTGAAGCCCCTCTTGGTGACCACTTTAAATGTGTGTTTATGTTGATAGTCTCCTATTTGTCCTCTTCCTATTTTTCTTATTTTTAATTCCTTATTGCAGACTGTCTCCAAGGCATGGTAGCACATACCTAAAACCCCAGCCTTCTGGGAGGCTTAGGTAGAAAGATTACAAATTCAAACCTGACGTAGGCAATTTAATAAGAGCCTGTCTCAAAATAATAAGAGCTCAGTGTAAAAGCCTTGGGTTCAAGCAGCAATACCAAAAAAGAAAAAGAGAGGACAGGGGAGGGGAGGAAGAGAACTGAAGAAGAAATGGGGAGGGAAAGGGAACAATGTGTGAAAGGGCAGTGGAGACTAGACTTTCCAAGGTGAGAAAGAACAACAAAAGTGCATCAATTGTTAAGCAAGGACATTTTGAAAATGTAAATAAGCAGTGCCAAAGTCAGTGACAAAGACTGAAAAAACACTGGATAACAGAAAAACCAAGAGGCCTCTGAGCCTACTAGTGAGGTATTTTCAGAGCTTATGGGTAACTTGGGTATTTCCAGTGGCTGACAGTAGGGATTCTTATTGTCCATGGACAGTATCTCAAAATGTGTCAGTGGCCACTTGCATCAGAAACACCTGGAAGCCCAGGATTTAGCTCAAGGCATAAGTGCCTGCCTGGCAAGCCCAAGGTCAGGAGTTTGATCGCCAGTACCAAGAAAAAAAAATTGAACTGAAACACCTGCAGAGCCTGTTAAAATGCAGTCTTCTGGGACCATCCTAAACATTCTAAGTTAGAATCCTAGGAGCCAAAGTGCTTTCTTTGTCCCCTAACTCCCTTTCGTGTGATCCCTGTGTACATTGGAATCTCAGAGTCATTGTTATGCAGAATGAAGCCCAAACTGCTAAGAGGCTGTTAAGGTTTTATAACCTAGCTCTAGCTCAACTTTCTTATCTTTCCTCCCACTATTCTTCCATAGAAGTTCTCCAGTATGGCTCTAAGTATATTTATCTTAAATTGCCCTGTGCTAAGTCCACTGTCATTCAAATCTAGCCCAAGTCAGTCTCTTGGCCCTTGCAAGAGAATAAGTAATAAAGTGAAGAGACAGAATAATAATGGACAGACATAATAGAGCATAAACTTTTTATCTTCCATAATTTCCATATTGCTGGGCCTGTTGTCCAGGCTTAGTAATTCTCAGTGAATGTTATCTGAGTTAATATGGAGATATGTCAGTGGGCAGAACACTGCTCATGATTTTAAGTTATATCACTAGTTCACACATAGATTTTTTAAATTAAGAAATAGAGATTGGTGTGCAAGAGGCAAGTTTAATACAGCTACACTTTTGTTTTTATACAATATATTATTTTCTGATATATCAGAAAAGTTGGATACTTTGAAGTTTCCAAATTTATTTTATTCATTTTATTTTATTTTTTTTTGTACCGGGGATTGAACTCACGACCTCATGCTTGCCAGGCAGGCGCTTAAGCCACTGAGCTAAATCCCCGGCCCAGATACTTTGAAGTTTCAACCCAAATATGGGCATTATTGTTTCTATTTTATTATTATATCAAAATGGTCACTTTACATTTTTAAGTTGCACTTTATATAATCTAATACAATACAGCTGTATTTTCATAAAAGCTGTATACCTAAAATAGTATTCAAAAAGCAAACTATTCTTAAGGTACAGAAATGAAAAGTTGTTTCATTTAAGAAAATCTGTATTTGAGTCTTTCATAAGAAAACATTTTTGAAACAAAAAATGTTTTCATTTATTTTGTTTATTAATTTTTGATGCAGCAAGCTTTATAACTCCCTATATTTAATCACAAAATAAAGGGGACCTGGAGAATGCATCAAATAATCAGCTTTTAGATGATATGACCCTACTCATTGCTGGACTTTTCCATGTGAATGAATTCTTTACACTGTATTAGCCAGCATTTTTCTCTTCTTTAAATCAATTATATATTTTTTATTAATACTTGTTTATCAGTATATAATGATAACATTGTTTTAGGATGGGTTTTTGTTTTGTTTTTTGTCCTTTTTGAGACAGGGTCTCACTATTCGGTTCAGGCTGGCTTTGAGTTTACTTTGCAACTCAGGCTGGTTTTAAACTCACAACCATCCTCCTGCCTCAGTCTCCCAAGTGCTGGGATTACAGGTGTGCACCACCACGCCCGGCTACTGATTACATTTATTGTGGGGAATTTCTGCATGTATATAACACATCTTTTTAAGACATTTAATAAACTTGACTTGTATCACTATTTTAGCTGAATGCAAAAGAATTTATATAGAGAATGTATCTCACCATATAATAGTATTTAAGAACGATTCGCTGTTGTTCTTGCAACATTCATGGTTGGGGAAGTAATTATATTGACTTTTTGAGGGAAAGTATAGAGGTTTTTTTTTTTTTAGGATATAACTGACAATACTAGCAAAAATGTAATTCTTGGTTCCAAATTTGTGATATTGTTTACTTAAGCTTTGTACTAAAGTAGATAGGCTGAAGCATACTTTTTATTATTTGAGACAGGATTTCACTGCATAGTTCAGGTTGGTCTTCCAACCTGGCATTCTTTTGATTTACTTTGCAACCATAAGTCTTATGAGCAGACATGATCATCTTCAAAGGAAAATTTGCTCAGTACCTGGATTACTTTTTCTCCTGGTAACAATTACACAGTCCTCAATTCTTTTATTTCTTTAAATTGTATAGTTACCTTTTTTTATCTAGATGTTGAAAATGTTCTAACATTTAGGTGTGTGACCTCCTAGCCCCAAGGAACTTACTTCCCTCTAGGAAACATGTTAGATACAGAAGTTCATGAGGGAATATACAGTCTGTGATACCTGGATGAAGCTGTCCTTGATGTGTAAAACAGCAGCAGAGGGAGAAGCTACTTCTGGCTGGCATGGTAAATCCCTTTGCTTGAAAAGGCATGGCAAACCCAGCATGGTGGCACATGCACTCTGGAGGCTGACGCAGGAGGATTGCCATGATTCAAGGCCAGCGTAGGCTTCGTAGTGAATTGAAGACCAACCTGAACTATGCAGTGAAACCCTGTCTCAAAAAACAAAACAAAACAAAATAAGCATGGCAAACCAATCTATTTGAAGAATGGAGAAAATTTCTATAGTTATTAGGGATAAGGAAGGGTCTTTCAAGCTTTGGACTAATAAGTAATAAGATGCCCTTGAAAGCTTTTAAAGAAAATAGAGACATAAAATAGTTTTTAGGAGGATTCATCTGATAGTGAGTGGTACTTAGGATTATAGAGAAAACAAAATTTTGTGATGAGAAGAGGTTTTTTTTTTTTATAATTCAGATGTAAAGGGATTAGGGCTATACTGATGGACATAAAACATAAATGGAAATACTGACTGATGTTTTGAAGAAAAATACACTTCAAAGTAACTGGTTTGTTGTGATAGAGCTAAAGAAAAAAGAATTTAAAAATTACTCTAAAATTTGATATACTTGGGAATGTAGTTCAGTGGCATAGCACCTGCCTGGCAAGTATAAGGTCCTGAGTTTAATTTCCAGTACCATAAATAAAATAAATAAATAAATAAATAAATAAATAAAATTTGATATATAGGTTACCAGAGAAGATGGATTCAGATTTTAATGTTTGGTTTTTAAACCAGCTATAGCATTATCCAGGTAGAAATGTGAAACAGACCTGAATCTTAATTATCAAAACTGTAGTTAAAGTTAAAACAGAATTGAATCATCCACTCCTCACTGAGTGCCTAGTTTGGTAAGCGTAAAGAGACAAAAATAAATAAATAATGTTTTTAAAAAGGCACAGTTTCTACACTTATGGAATGTACAACATAATTAGGGTTTTAAAACAGTTAACTGAAGACATAAAGATAGTAAGTGTTCCAAAAGAAATGTAAAAACAGCACTGCCAACATGTGGAGATAGGAGATTCCATCTGATTAAGGAAGTATTGACATTTCAACATAATTTTGAAAATCAGGATCTAAGGCAAAGATGATATAGCAAACAAAAAAATAGAGACCCAACGAAACTGAGAGCCACAGGAGGAAGGAAAAAAAACTGATGAGGAAACAGAAAGTAAGAAGTAAGTAGGAGCATCAGTGTCCTGGAGTTTGTTTCAGGAGTTGGGGAAGCGGGTACAAACATAAAACGAACTTGAAAACATTATGTAGTCAACACCCGTATAGCTGCCGCCTAGATTCTACAATTAGCATCGTATAATATTTGCTTTATTTCCTGTACACCCATCTATCCATCCCAAGAGCAACGTTATTTTGTTTGCCAGGATTTAAATTCATTTCTCTTCTTTCCTTTCTTTTTGCTCTTTCTCCTCTTAAGGGCCAAGTTCTGTGTGTCCGCTGCATTTCACAAAAGCACCCAGATTCACTGTACTTACTTTATGGAAAAGCCTTTCTACTTTGCGTGTCTTTTTATCTTTTAAGAAAGGCTCTAAATGATGGTCCTTGGGAGAAATGACTCTTCCACCCTCCCAGTATGGTTAATTAGCTATCCCTACAAGTCTGCACCTAGAAACAGAGAAGAACCTATTTCCAAGTGGCCCTATGATTTGTCCAGCTTGCCGCTATCAAACTGTGGTCTGAAACTGTCAGAATCAGTAGAATATTGTTAAAAAGGCAAATTTCTGCCTCAGATCTCTTGAGTTAGAATTTCTGCAAGTATTCTTAGGGCCTGCATTTTGGTTTTGTTTTCACTGTTTGCAGTGTTTGTGTTAAGGTAGGTAGTAGTTAGACACTATCGAATAACATGCTTTACCAGTTATAGTTAGGTAAAGAAACAAAGACCTCAATGTATAATACATTTAAAATCATTTATTAGATCTGAGACCCAAGGACACAGGACCACACCAGCGCTCTCTCTCTCTCTCTCTCTCTCTCACACACACACACACACACACACACACACACACAAACACACACACTCACAAACACACACACACACTCACACACACACACATACACAGAGCTGAGTGTGTTATTGGTGAGAATGCTGGACTGCGAGTCAAGAGGAGTGACTGTTCAGAGTCTCAGCTTTTCCCAGGCACTAAATGTTACTCAGTCCCTCTAGTACTGGTCACAAAAGGGAGGAAATTGTACATGATAAATTCTAAGATCTCTATCAGCTCTACCATTATGTTGTACTATGAAAACTGAATCTTTCATACTAGGAGTTAATCTTAAATGATCTGAAAAAGGTAACATTTGAGTTCATCTGGGGTTCTGTCGTTTCTTTAATTCAGTTCGTATATGAGTTAATTATTAAATACGTACACATTTATTATATCTTGTGAGTTTTCAATTGTTTCTTTAAAATCCGAAGCACAGAACAAGCCCCAGGCATTTCACTTGCTCAGCCTTTGCCATTTCATAGCTACGTGTTTCCTTGGTGATTCAGGGCTCATAGTCTGCCAGGCCACTTTGAGCCACTGCCACTCCACATTCCTTTTCCATTGTTCATAATATCCTTTTCTGCGTTTTCTTTTTCTGAAAAGAGACTGATTTGTTTTCTCAGGGCTCTGAGTTGGCAGAAGTTACTGCAAATTTTAAAGCGCAGTATACTAGCAAAAGAGAAAAGTGTCAATCAGTGCTTAAACAGTGATTGAACTTTGTGCCTTCGGTTATCTTGGTGTTAGATAGCTTCTTTTTTCCAATTACAAACATAAGCCTAATTTCAGTTTCAAGATGACTTCAGAATATTGGTTAAAATGTCACTCAGTGCCCTTGGTACCATCTTGTAAATAATAATAATGAATGTCCATGTCCTCCAACAAAGTTCTTTTAAAAAATTCTTTTCTTCCTCCAGTGGTAACATAAATTTGGTATTTGTTAAAATTTTTTTAAAATTTTATTGGAATATTTGAATTTACTAAGGCCATCTAGTTGTAGAGTTCATATATTTATATTTATCTTAAAATATATGTAGGAGTATAGTAATAACATATTAATTCCTATATTTTCCTATTCTTTTTTCTCCCCTTATTTTCACTTAACAACAGACAGGAAAAATTATGCAAATGTTCAGTACTAGACTACTACTACTTGTTTGATAAATATTTGAAATTAGCACTTGATTTAATCAGATAGTTAATACCTACTATGTGCAAGGTACCTACTATGTGCAAGGTACTGGTAGGCATTATAGGCAAACAGTCAAGTATATTGCATGATGCTTAGCATTAAAATGCTCATAACAGCAATTCATCTGGATTCACATGATAATTGGTAGAAGAAATAGACTGGCTCTCTAGCATACTTGGAGAGACACTCAGAACATCAAAGGCAAAGTCTTTTCAATAAGAATTTATGTAGGTTGGGCATGAGGCTACTTGAGAGGCTGAGGCAGGAGGATCACTGTGAGTTCAAGGCCATCCTGAGTGACATAGTGAGTTCAACCCCTGAATTACATAGTGAGACCCTGTCTCAAAAACAACAACAAAATGAATTTATGTAGAATCTAATATATACAAAGTACTGGAAAACACAGAAGATAAAAAGATAAGACATACTATTTTCCTTTTTGGCCTCGTATCTTTATTTTGGAGGACAGATTGGGGCAGAGAATATAGATTTAAGAGTTAGCTGAATGAATATATGTGGTAAAGTCACTGACATTAACAATATGGTAGTCCCTCAGAGTAATAGTGGAAATAGTAATCATCTAGCAGTCTCCCTTCTGGGCAAACATCCAAAAGCAGAATCAAAGAAATCTTTGTACACTCATATTTACAATAGTCAAGAAGGGGAAAGATCCCTAGTGTCCATCAAAGAATGAAAAGATAAACAAACTGTGATATATAAATAGAATGAAATATCTACACTTATAAAGATAGGAAATCCTGTTAATCTGCAATATGGGTGAACCTGAAGAACGTTAGGCTAAGTTAAATAAGCCAGTCACAATAAGATAAATATAGTTTGATTCCACTTATATGAGGTATATAAAGTAATCAAATTCATAGAAAGTAAAATGATGGTTACTAGGGCCTAAAGAGAGGGAAGTGGGTAGTTGTTATTATTTATAGGTGCAGAGTTTCAGTGTGGAAAGATTTAGTTTGGAGATCTCTTTCATAATAATGTGCTACTTACTGAAGTTTACACTTCTTAAAGTCACCAAAGTAGATAGCATCGCTCAAATAAAAGTCTGTGTGTACAAAAGATGTCTGTGAAGGGGCTAGGGGTTTAGCTCAGCAGCAGAAGCGCCTGCCTGCCAAGTGTGAGGTCATGAGTTCGATCCCTGGTACAAAAAAAAAATGTCTATGGAAAAGCTATAGGAAGTTGAATACTTAAGAAAAGATTTAAAGAATAAAGAAAGATTCAAGAGGATAACAATCAATGTCAAGAAAGGGAAAAAATTAGAAATGAATACTCATGGAATCCAAGAGAAGTGATTATTTCTATTCAGATAGACTGTGATGGACAATGTATAATCCACTACCACGGTCAAATAAGAAAATACTGTAAAAAGGTGTGGTTGGGAGGCATTATTCAGTGGTGGAACATTTGTCAAGCACACACAAGGCCTTGGGTTTAATCCTCAACATTGAAAACAAATAATTGGGATTGACAATTACAAACATTATTGAGTGCAGGTGTCTTAGATGACATAAACCAAATCTCTTAAGAATTAAATGGGGCTTAACAAATTTTAGTAAATGCAGACAACTCTTCCAGAAAGTCAGAGATCAAGGAAAGGAAATAGAAGATCAGTATACAGAAGGTGACTTTTTGTTGTTGTTTTTGAGACAAGAACTCCTTGTGTAGTTTGGGCTGACCTTGAGTTCACTGTGTAACCCAGGCTAGCCTCAAACTCACAGCAATCCTCCTGCCTCAGCCTCTCAAGTGCTGGGATTACAGGCTTGTACCACCATGCCCAGCAAGAGGCAACTTTTTTTTAATGCAGAAAATTTCAGCAATTTTTTTAAATAGGAAGAAGTAGAAAAATTTAAGAAAGGACAAGCAAAAAGTTATGGAGCAGGCTGAGGATTTGCCCAGCAGGTGCAACATTCTATATTTGATCCCTGGTACAATCGTAGTTATAACAATCCCTATAAAAATTATATGTATAATATGTGAACTTCCTTGTTACTGGAACAAAACACCTGACATGCACAAATTAAAAAAGAAAAGATAGCCAGGGTAGTGGCGCACGCCGGTATTCCCAGCACTCGTGAGACTGAGGCGGGATGATCGCCAGGAGCTCCAGGCCAGCCTGAGTTACACAGTGAGACCCTGTCTCAAAAACAAAACAAAGCAAAACAAAAAAAGGTCTATGGCTTACAATTTCAGAAGGTTTAGCCCATGGTCTTCTGGCTCCTAGGCAGAAACTCCTGGCAGAAGGGAATGCTGGAGGAAGGCTGCTCAATTCATGACAGCTGGGAAGTAGTAGAACAGGGAAAGAATCAGAGAAGAGGAGGCCAGGGATCAGATACAGTCCCCAGGTCACACCCCGTGACTCACCTAGATGTACCCAGAAGTGTGCTTTACTCATGTCCTAGGCCTCGCTCAAGACAATCAAACTGACAGTCGTGCTGGGTGTGGAGGTGCACACCTGTGATCCCAGCACTCGAAGCTGAGGTGGCACGATTACGACAGATTCAAGGCCAGCTGAGCTACGTAGTGAATTAGAGGCAACCTGGGTTACACAGTACAAGATCAGCCTAAATTACATAGTTAGACAAGAAAAAAGATGTGTGAGTTTAGATGAAGAAGGAGCTCTGAAGGAGATCAAACATTGTGCCCTCTACTTTTACTGTAAAAAATGTATCTTAATTATCTTTGAGAGAAGAAAATGATCCAGAGTGTTGGCTTGAGGACAGTAGTGAATATTTGACATAGCTGCTATAAGATATGGGTTAGTGAGCCAACTAGCTGAGGCTAAATCCTAAGTAATGCAGTGGTGTGCAACTTTCTTAGCAATCCATGAACAGATTGGAGGGTCAGGGATTTAGCTCAGTGGCATAAGCGCCTGCCTGGCAAGTGAAAGGTCGTGAGTTCGATCCCCGGTACCTAAAAAAAGAACAGATTGGAAAAGGCAGATGGTTGTGTTGATTCACATTCAGGGATTGAAAGAAGAAATTTGAGGCATTAAGGTCATGATGTAGAAGGCATTGTTACCAGGTAGCTTCATCTAAAGCTGGTTCACCAAATAAACGTTACTGAATTCTGAGTTGCTCGCTTCTTCTGGAATTAGATTCCAGGTTGTTCTTGTCTCAAACAAAGAAATGAATAAAATAAACAAAAAGGAAAACAAAGCAAAAGACAATGACAAAGTTTTGTTCTTGTTTTTTTGGTATCAAGGATCAAACTCACCACTTCACACTTGCCAGGCAGGCACTTAGCCACTGAGCTGAACCCCCAGCCTGAAGTTTGTTTGAAAAAGTAAAGTGAAGAGTGAGGGAGAAACTGGAGAAGGAGCTCAGCTCGGGTTGAGTGGAAAAGAAAAAAGCAAGGTAAAAGACACCCTGGAGGGTGAGCTACCCTTTCTTACCAGAAAGAAAGCCACAGCAGTAAGCTCTTCTTGGCACCTGTGCTCCTCTGTGCCACCCACATCTCAAGGGAACTCCAAGAACGTCTGCGTGTGGCTCCCGAGAGTTGGTACAGGGATCTCATGACTCAGGCCATAGTGCGTTTAGGCATCCCAGTGAAAACCTGCTTGCGTTCTGGGGAGAAGCCCACACACAGGGCTTTGCAAACTGTTCTGCACAGGTGTTCAGGATCTTGTCATCAATGGATCATGCTAATTTCCCCAGCCAGCTTTGCCACGTCTTAATCTCCTATCTCAGAATGGTTAATGTTTTTAAGACACTAGTTGCAATAACAGACTTCATAAGCCAACTGGACAAGGAAGGAATAAAATCAACAAAGAGCTAATGGATTAAAAAGAGGAGGTTTAAAAAAAAAAACCATTGCTTTTAAGAAGCAAGAGGGGAGAAGTTCAGAGAGAAAAGGGGAAAGGGAGAAGTGGAGGGAGAGAGACAGGGAGAGAGAAGTCAGATGGAAGGCTGGTTGCAGAATATCTGAGGTACAGAGCTATTCTGAGTGATAACAAGATCTAGCATGAGTCAGTGGAAATATATAAGCTGTAGTGGAGAGTCATGGAATTTAAAAGCCTATCGGTTGTATAACTACCCAACAGAAAAATATATCTATAACCATGTGCTCAAATCTTTATGAAAGTATGATATATCAGCAAAAGATAGAGATGAGGATGAGGTTAATTGTGTTTCAAGAGGATATGAACTTCAGAGGAGGAAAATTGTGGTCTGAAAATCCTTTGTAGAGAGCCAGTGGACTCTCACCTCCATTTCCTGTTCTCAAAATAGGCATCACCTTCTTCCAAAAGAACCTGTGTGGTCAGAGAAAAGTCAGGTTTTCTTTTTGGCAAAGAAATACAAGGATTGTTAGGGAAAGATTAGCAGTATAGGAAAGTTTACTAACAATAGAATGATTTCTTAGGGGATAACATGGGATTAGTAGGAGAATTATCAAAGTGATTATGAGAAAGAAAATAGTACAGTTAGACACTTCCTGGTACAAAAAGAAAGGACAGAAAAGAAACAAGGGAGTTGAATAACTCTGCTTTGTTCAGCTGTAAATATCACACTACCCTAATGATTATCCACCCTTCCATAATCCTACAGTAGGGAAGTTGTGTGAGCCACTTTCCTTCTCTCCATGCAACAATAAAGCAAACACCACCCTAATAATTATCCAGGCTTAAACTTAGGAGGTTGTGCAGATTTCTAACATCAGAGAGAGAGAGAGAGAGAAGAGAAGAGAAGAGAAGAGAAGAGAAGAGGAGAGGAGAGGAGAGGAGAGGAGAGGAGAGGAGAAGAGAAGAGAAGAGAAGAGAAGAGAAGAGAAGAGAAGAGAAGAGGAGGGGGGGAGGGGAAGGGAGGGGAGAGAGAGACAGACAGAGACAGATAGACTATGGAAGGCGCCTTGGATCAGTGGTGCCTGACTATAAATACTGGAAGCCTGAGTTATTAAGTCCCTTTTTTCCCCTTTGCATTTGAGTCCCTTTTTCCTTTCACCCTCGAGCCCTTTTCCCTTCACCCTCTTTCCCTCTTCTCCATTCTCCCTGTTCTTGCTAGCATTCCATGACCTTCAATAAATTTAACTACTTACTACATGCTCCGAGGTGTACACTTGGCAGTTCTTTCCTTGTGGTACACAAGAGCCTGGACTATTTTGGGCCCACTGAGCTGTAACAAAAAGAAAATGACTGAAGGGATTTAAATCATAAGAAACAGGGGATCATTAAGAAGCACACAAAGAATTATAGGAAGAGGAAAGAATAAATGTAAATACAACTATAATTCTATTTTTAGGCTGAATATTGTTTAGGAGAGATAAAGTAAATGATGATAATACAAATCAAACGAGACTGCTAAATTTTCATTTCATGTTGTGTAGGAAAGATGAGACAAAATGGTCATGATCTGGAAGACATATCAAGTGCTAGTATAACCTTTCCTTTAAAGTTTTAGACTTTAGGCTTAAATATTTTCTTCTGAGGAGAACATTTGGGCATTTCCCCAAGTTCCAATTTTCTCCTCAAAAGTATATTATTTATCCTCAGAAGTATATCGAGTGCATGATCTTGGACCACCATATATTTAGTTCTAGTTTATTCAATTGTGCCAGCTTATCTACTCACCTATTTTAATGTCTACTTCCTGTGCCATAAAACTCACCACTCTAAAGTATATAATCCAGTGCTTTTTAGTATGTTCATAAGGTTGTGCAATTTTGTCGCATTGCACAATATTTTAGTAGAGTTCTACCAGATCATGCATCACCACTAATTCCAGAACATTTTCATCTATTTTGTGTGTGTGTGTGTGTGTGTGTGTGTGTGTGCATGTGGCACTGGGAATCAAACCAAGGAACTTGGGCATGCGAGGCAAGAGCTCTGCCATTGAGCCACATCCCCAAGCCCATTTCTACCATCTAAAGAGAAAAACCTTGTGTCATGAAAGGTTTATACCCCCATTTTGCCCTGCCTTCAGGCCCTGCAACTGCTAATCTACTTTTGGTCTCTATTAATTTTATTATTCTGAACATTTTATATAAGTGGAATCACAATTCGTCCTTTTGTGTCTGAATTCCTGAGCATGTTTTCAAGGTTCATATATGTTGCCACATGTTTCAAAATTCTATTCTTTTTTTGAAACTTAATATTCCATTGTATGGATATATGTTTGCTTATCCATTTATCAATCAGTGGACATTTGCATATTTCCACTATTTTGGAATAAAAATGCTGTGAACATTCAAGTGCCAGTTTTGTGTGAATATGTGTTTTCATTTCTCTTGAGTATATACTTAGAAGTGGAATTATGTGGTCACTCTGGTTTAATTTTCTTGATAAACTGTCAAGCTGTTTTCCAAAGAAGCTACATCATTTTACAACCCTACTAGTAGTGTGTGAGAGTTTTGGTTCATCGCCAACTCCTATTAGTTTACATTATTATACATTCTATTTGTTAGAGGGTATAGCTCAATTGTAGAGCACATACGTATCATGGGCAAGGTTCTAGGTTGTAGCCTTAGCACCAAAAAAGGAAAATAACAAGTCATTCTAGAGGGTGTGAAGTAGTGTCCCATTGCAGTTCTGCTTTGCAATTTATTAATGACTAACAATGCTGAATGTATATTCGTGTGCTTATTTCTCATTTGCATATACTCTTAGAGAAATGCTCTTTCAGGGTTTTTTTTGCCAATTTTTATTTGAGTTATTTGTCTTTTTATTGCTGATATAAGAATACTTTTTTGTGTTCTGGATACTTGACATCAAATGATTTATGAATATTTTCTCCCATTTTATGGGGTTTTTTTTCATTTTCTTGTGAATATCCTTTGAGTTCTAAAAGTTTCTTTTTATATAGTCTGATTACCTCTTTTTTTCTTTAGGTTTTGTGCTTTAAAGACCAAACCTAAAAATCTAACATTTATAACAGCTCTCCTTTATGTTCTCCAAAGTGTCCCAGTAGATGATAATTTATATGGACACCCTCCTAATAAATGTCTAATTCCAGTTGACGGAAGTGGGGATGGGCCATTAGAGGACTCTAGACAGCTGGATGAGTTAATACTAACTTATTTTATCCTTAAGTCACCATAGCCACTGCCATCATTTGGCTTTTTCTAAAGGAAATCTACCAGTAATTTTAGTTATTATTTTTATACATATTCAACAAGTTTATGTTGAATACCTACTATGTGTCAAGTGCCTTTCCAAATGACAAAAACTGTAACAGGAAATTACAGGGAAAAACTTTTAAAAATGTCTTCCTAGTTGGCATGTTGGTGCACATCTGTAATCCCAGTGTTCAGGAGGCTGAGGCAGGAGGATTGCCGTGAGTTCGACAGATTAGGCTACACAGAGATTTCAAAGCTAGTGTCTTAGTTACTTTTCTCATTGCTGACAAAAAATACCTGACACCCAAAGTGAAAGGAGGAAAGGTTTATTTAGCTCACTTTTACTTATTTATTTATTTATTTAGGTACCAGGGATCAAACTCATGACCTTGCACTTGCCAGGCAGGTGCTTATGCCACTGAGCATTTTTTAGAGGTTTCAGTTCACAATTAGTTGGCTGCAACTCTGGCACTCAGGCAGAGTGCCATGGGAGAGGGGTATCACAGAGGAGAAAAGGTCTATGGAAGGTAGAAGAAAGCAAGGAAGCAAGAGACATGCGATGACCTTCTTCTGTTCCTTGTGTCCTATCCAGGACACCCACTCTTAGGGTGGGTAGCTCTCGCGGAGTCAGCCTTAGTCCTAGAATCCCACCAGCACTGCATTCTTGGCCCCAGAATCATAAACACCTCACAGACCACTTCCAAGAAGCCCTAGCCATGACCCCATGAGGCTTGGGGGAACAACTAGTATAAGCCATAACTGCCAGCCTGAACTACATAGCAAGACCCTGTCTAAAGAAAAAAAACCTTTCCCTTTTTGTAAAAGCAATATAACAATTGAAAAATATTGAAAAGATTTAAAAAGTGCGTAACCTATTCAAGTATACTTTTAAATTTTTTTATTTATTCCCTTATACTCGTTGTTTATAATCATATAATTTTATGTTATACAGCAAAAGGAATGGCATATTTTTGCTTTTTAAACAATATTCATCATAAAAAAGAAAATTCCTTTCTTATTTTTGTTCTCAGTGTAAAAGAGGACGCAAACAAAAGGAGAAATGTGTAAGTCAATAAAATTTTATTAAGATGAGCAAGTATGATCTATAAATGGATTTGTGCTCTGCTCTGCCAATGTCTGTAGGTTGGCAAATTGAGTTCAAGAGTATATAATTCTATTCCAAATTATTAGCATTTTTCTTTTACTTCCTAACCTATGAGTCAGGCTCCACTGATTATGTTAACCATATTATATTGGTAATTTAATTTCTAGCTGTTGTTCATACTGGTCAGTTAAATTTCATTTAGATTAAGTTTCTTTCCTCTTAAGTTTATAGTGAAATAAGAGGTTTGACCTATAAATTAATTTTTATTAGAATTTTCCTCAAGAATAAGGTGTCCAAAGAAAATTAATAATAGATCTATATTGATGAGTGATAATTGATAAGAATTTCCAAAGATTTTTATATTATATAGTTTTTCCTCATATTTGATAATTAAGCAAGAAAACTATCAACCAATGTCAAGTTTTGCCTTTTTACTAAGTTCAAATTCTTGAACTAGACAACATTAAATTGTGAATTGTTTTCAAATTATTTGACTTAATGTTATCTTGCATTATTCCAATGTATTTGATTTTTAAGTGGATGATCATCTATCATCAGTTTTCACTTTCAAGTAAAGCTTGAATTGGTAAATAAGATTTCTTTGGGATGTCCTATATCTTGTTTGTAAGTAATGAAGTTACTGGGCTACAAGCCAATATATGGCTCACCTAGAGAACTTACAGCAGAAATCAAGGGTTTGTGTGACATTTAACATAGTCCTTCTTCTCATTCTACCCCTGGTTTGACCTATCCCATTCCTTGGGTTTTGGCTCATGTCTAGAATAGAGCTGCTAATGTCATTATATTTTGCTGTTCCTTCACCTTGATAGATTAACTCTATGATTAATTTGGCGCAGGATGGTGTTTCCTGTGGTTCCCATCAGGGATTGTGTGGCCAAGAAAAATTGACAAGCAGACCAAGAACTCTCTTCTAATTCCTTCCAGCTCCATTTCTATTGATTCCCCACAGACAACTCCTCCCTTTTTAGAGTCTGCTCTAGATCTCATTATCCAAAGATTCCTCTCCCTGGCCACTGCAGGTGTGAGACTGCTTGATCCTCCCCTCTCTGCTGGAATATTCCTGTCCTACTGCTGACCCTTTCAGGGTCACATCCTCCATATCTTGTAAGGCGAAAACTCTATTAAAGCAGTAAGTCAGTTATGATCTACGGGGTCTTCTCTCCCAGCTGAGGATACAGCATCTTAACATTGGCTTTCTGAGCTCTTTTGAGCGAGAGAGAGAGAGAGAGAGAGAGAGAGAGAGAGAGAGAGAGAGAAATTGTTCTATGAAATTTTAAGCCAGATATGAGGGGAAGGGGAAATCATAGTGGAGTAACAAATCACTTTAAATTCTGTTTACTCTTCACCAGTCACATTTAGCTACATGTTTCTCTCCAGTGTGTCAATGATTGTATTACTTCTCATGCCCATCAAGCTTAGTTCTTGCTTATGACAGCAACTTTGGAACAAAATAGTAAAGTTTATGCACATGTAAAGCACTGTATTTCTTCATCTGATCAGAGAATGAGAATTTGGAAGGAACCTTAAGATATAAACATCATTTCCATTTTTTTCATCTAAAATATTAGTAAATATATAGTTGTATATCTCCCATTGTTTAGTAGTCCTATTTAGAAGAACCAGCCCTGAATTTATCTGCTTTCTTTGAAATAATACAGCTTGCTATTACTCACTTGCCATCATGACTCAAGATACATGCTGTCGTGTGTAAGCACTTCTTTGACTGAATATGTACAGTGGTAATTTGCCTACTGAGGGAACCCTACACATACCCCAAACTTACTGTTGTAAATTTAGTGCTAAAAGCTATCACAGATTGCAGCAAACTCAGTAATACATAGGCAAACAATACTTAATAGACCAAAATGTGGAAAAGCTAAATCACAAAGGGCTTGGGGAACTATTGTTGGACTGGAGTATCTGTCATTTCAGGCTTTGGATCACAGTAAAATCGACCGAATGAAAGCTGTGCCCAGCCTATGAGTGTGTGACATGGGTTTGCCACATGTGTGCTCGTCCTCTGCAGTGGTTCTGTCACATCGAGCAGCCTGGCATGGCCAGTGTGGATCACTAACAAACTTCCAGAGCCATATTTCCCAGAATCTGCTTCTAGGAATATTAATTCTCAGATATATAAATATGCATTACTTTATTGGCAGGTGCTGTAGCATACACCTGTAATCTCAGCTACTCAGGAGAATGAAGCAGGAAGATCACTTGAGCCCAGGAGTTTGGGACCTCCTCTCTTAAAAAAATAAAAATTAAAAAAATACAGGTATATTTAGATATAGATGGCATATAAATAATATATTAAAATATATAAAGTGTATATTATATAACAGTATATTTCATTGTAAAACAAAGCTGGTAAACATTTCATGAAAGGTAGGTTACCGTAGTAGATAATGATCTAAGAAATGGCTATAATATGTTAATATATAGCATTTCTCACACTTTACTTTTTTTTTTTTCCAAATGAGACAGAGGCTCACTATGTAGCCCAGGCTGGCCTCAAACTTGCAGCAGTCCTCCTGTCTCAGTGCCGGGATTTGCGGTGTTCACCACCTGTTATGGTTTGTGTCTAGGTGGACCCCTAAGCCTCATGTAGTCATGGAGGCGGCCGAATCTAGCATTTGCGGTTGGTTTGTTGCCCAGCACTGGGATTGGTGGTGTGAGTGCTGCACCCACCTGGGGTGGAGCCACCATACAATATAAGGGAGAGAAGGAGGCTACTTTACCTGCTTTGCCCTTTCACTCTTGTGGCTTGCAGCAGCCATGAATGTTTGCCTCTCAGCCATGTCACCCTGCTTTGGAGCCAGCTGAGTATGGACGGAAACCTCCAAACATTGTAAGATAAATAAACTTCCTTGCTTCACTTTGGGTGTCAGGTATTTTGTCTTAACAAGAGAAAAGTAACCAAGATACACACCTGGTTATAGTGCCTTTTTAAAGGAACTCCTTTTGACCTCTTCAGAAGTACAATCAAGAAGAGGACTCCAGAATTCCATAGATATAATAGAACTTCATTGTTTGGGTAATATTATTGTTTTGTTTTGCTGAGGATTGACCCCAGGTCCTCAAATTTGCTAGTCAAATCCACTACTGCTAAATTTCATAATCCCATAAAGCCAATCTATTGTTTTCAGTTCCAGAATGAATGCTGGTCAGAAACTAAGACCATTGCATCGGATGTGTTTGAATAATAAATTAACACATGATATCACATGGCAAGCTAAATGGGTAATTACTGGCTTCATAATTTTACATGTCATTAAATACCAACAGATCTATTTCTGAGAATGTTTCACATATTGGTGGGAAATTATTTTGTTATAGAAGGCTAATAAAATACAGTATAATATTTTATAGTGATGATCAGAGAATAGTTTATACAACCCTTTATTCTGTAACAAATCTAATGATTGCCTTTTTTATGCCAGACAATAATAACAAGTGGAAAATTGGAGCAAGTTAGGATGACAAGTTAAGGCAAATGCCTAATGATTTTAGCTATCACTGGACAACATGTTATTAGATTGTATTTTGACTCCTAAGAAACCTCTCTAAAAGAGAAAATGGCAGTCTCATTTTATAAGCAAGGAGACTAAATTTAAGAGACAAGAAATAATTTTTCCTAGGTTATGCCTACTAAGTGGTGGGATTAGAATTTGAATATGTCATTGATTCCAAAGATATGTTCTTTCCAATAACTTTATAATACAATTGTCCTCCTTATTGTGACTTAAAAGGTCAATTTAGGTTTGAACAAAGTATAATAGTAGATGAGTGGCCCTGAAGCAAGGCCAGCAGATCACTGTAGCTACTGGTTTCAAACAGGAGCCTAAAGAGAATTCTTTCTGTGGTCTGATGGCCATTTCAGAACTTTGGAAATGGAACGGTCAATTCATCGGAAAGAGATAGCAGGTGAGTATGGTGGACTTTGGGGGGCCTGCAGGAGAGACACCCTGGTGGCTCGGGACCTGCACCATGCAGTTGACTCAGGGTGCAGGGAGAACAAGGAACGCCTCCCCTCTCTGAGGGGCGGATGTGAGCCTGCCAGCGCGCGGGCTGAGAATCGGACATCTCATGTCGTCCTCTCCCCCATCCCCCCTCCTTAGCAAGTGGGAGCCAGTGAACTGCACATCTTGTGAAAAGATTGGCTATGTTATTTAGTATGAGCTCCCCATGTGCAAAGATAAGGACAACCATTTGGAAGAAAACAAGAGACAATATGACAGATAGTGAAGATCTCTGGTTGTCTAGCTTTGAAATTTATGCTTTCTTATGTCCTGTTCTGTTCTGTTTTGTTGTGTTTAATTTTACCCCTTTTTAAAATAAAATTAAAAAATAAAAAATATTTTTAAAAAAGTATAATAGTAGATGAAACGTGGGACATTTCCACCATTTCCATTTGGTTAGTACAAAGAAACTGGTGCTGTTTAAAGAGTCCTTTCCTTGTTTTCTTATATTTTCTTTTTCTTTTTCATTGTGTTGTCAGCTTTAGGTGGAAAAGTTCTGGTTTTGTATCTCTAGCCCTGACCTATCTTTCTAGGCTGTAGTCCCACACTTCCACTTGCTTGCCTTACTGTGATTTCAATTGTGACACATTCAAAATTAAACATTATTTTCTGTTCCTTCTGATTTCATTCTCTTTGTTATCTAGCTGAAAATTTGAAGCTACCTTTAAATCCTTTGAAAAACTAGTGATTGTACTTGATGATGTATCATATTGCTTCCATCTCTAAAATTTTATTGTTGTTATTCTGTACCATGTACTTGATCAAAAAGGAATTTCTTTCTCTACCCTGGACCCACACAAATTATTTTCCAGAGTTTCAATATCTAATAAAGTATAGAGAATATCCTACTCATCCATGCTTATCCATTTTTCAAAGGTCATATTATTTGTTTTGAGATGGAGTCTCACTCTGTTGCCCAGACCAGCCTTGACTGGTTCAAGAAAGCCGCTTGCATTAGCCTCCTGAGGAGCTGGGACGACAGGTGTGTACATGGCATCAAACGCCATTTTATTTTTTATTTTTAATATTTTTTATTTTTATTTTTTTGGTACCAGGGATTGAACTCATGACCTCGCGCTTGCCAGGCAGGAGCTTATGCCACTGAGCTAAATCCCCAGCAAAACTCCATTTTATTTTATTTTATTTTTTTTATTTTAAAAGGGAGTAAAATTAAACACAACAAAACAGAACAGAATGGGACATAAGAAAGCATAAATTTCAAAGCTAGACAACCAGAGATCTTCACTATCTATCACATTGTCTCTTGTTTTCTTCCAAATGGTTGTCCTTATCTTTGCATATGGGGAGCTCATACTAAATAACTTAGTCAATCTTTTCACAAGATGTGTGAAGATGTGCTAAGCAGGGGGGAGGGGAGGGGGGACACAGGACAGGAGACAGGAGGACAGGATGTCTGATTCTCAGCCCGATCTTGCTGGCAGGATCACAGCCACCCCCCAGAGAGGGGTGGAGCTCCTTGTTCTCCCGGCATCCTGAGTCAACTGCATGGTGCCTGTCCCGAGCCACCAGGGTCTCTCCCCTGCAGACCCCGCAAAGTCTGCCATACTCACCCGCTATTTCTTTCCGATGAATTGACCATTCCATTTCCAAAGTTCTGAAATGGCCAACAGACCACAGAAAGAATTCTCTTTGGGCTCCTGTTTGAAACCAGCAGCTACAGCAATCTGCTGGCCTTGCTTCAGGGCCATAAAACTCCATTTTAAATGTCATCTCTTTCTTAAATCCCTCATGCCTCCCAACTGGATTTCATAATAATTGCTCTCTTTCAGGACTCCCTAATACTTTTGTACCTTTCTCAAGGTATTTTACAACAGGCTATACATATTTCATATGCATAAATATAACATATTGGTTATCTATGTTATATTCTTTATTGTAGCCTATACACACATGCACACTGTGTATGTAAATACACATACAAACACGTGTATACTTTATGCATATATGTGTGCATGTTTGTGTACTGCAGTATATATGTAAAGTACTGTAAAGATTAGTATATAACATTTGAATTATAACTGATTTATATCATATGCATATTTATACAGTACTTAAATAATAATATGTGTGTATATTTAGGAGTAAAGAGAATGCCAAGGGGCATGACTGGCAAGGAATGTTGGAGACTGAGCAGGATGGAGAGAGATCTTAGACTGGGTGTGTACACAGGATGTGGGAGCAGGGGTAAGGAAAGGGAATGGGGTGGAGCTCAAAATGACTAATTTAGAGATTTCAGAACTTTAATGGGGTAAGACCAGCATCTTCCAGAGAAAAACAAGTGATTGTTTACAAGTAGGGTTTACTCAAGTAAAAAAAAATTTTTTTTGAGGCAGGGTCTCATGCGTAGTTCAGGTTGACCTTGAACCCACTATGGAGCCCAGCAATTCTCTTGCCTTAGCCTCAAACTCACAGCAATCTTGTTGCCTTAGCCTCTCGTGTGCTGGGATTATAGGCATGTGCCACCATGCCTGGCTAAACATTTGAGGGATGTTAGAAACCAGGTTATTCCATAGGAGAAAGGAGTTACAAATGTGGAAGGAGATATGGATTTTCAGTACTGATTATTAAAAACAACTGTAAATATGTGTGTTGAGTGTATATATATATATATATATATATATATATATATATATATATATCTGTTGTATGAGTATGAATCCATAAACATTCCCAAGCTGCATGCATGGAAGCAGTTTGGGCTGTAATATCCCAATAGCAATGAGTAAACCTAGTACTTTACATTCTCAACTAAAAACCAGATCTCCAGGCTGGGGAAAGATGAGCCCAGAGTATCTTATTCTGCCAAAAAAAACAAAAGGAGTGCTTGAAGAATGATGGATATATGTCTAAAGGACCCAGAGTAGTAAAACGTTAACATAGAATCTGAATGATGGGTATATAGTATATAGTACTTTATTCAAGTGTTCTGTACTTTTAAAATGTTGTACAATAAAATGTTAGGAAGGAATTTTAACACACACATACATAGAAGCCAGAATAAGTGGGTTTCCTGTTGAACAAATATAAGACAACTTGAGCATCAAAATAATGATAGAAACATAGCTTATTTAATGAAATGGCAAACTCTGAACACATACTGATAGAGATATATTAATTCTAAGTTTGATGAGAAACAAGATTATTTACAAATATCTTGAAACAAGGTAGCATCAAAGAATCTCCCTTTCCCCAAATACAGATTCATTAAAAATGTTTAAAAAGTAACCTTACAGTGGAAAAGCCTGGCAGACACCACTTTATTAAGATAAACATCAATATGGAATTAAATTGTGCCACCTGATAGGATATGATGAAAAGAATACCCCATCACTTCTGTGAGTGTCAAAGATACCTATCCTAAACCTAATAGAAGTAAATATCAAGAAAGATCCAACGTGCAGGCCATTCTGTAAGAACAATTGGCCAGGGCCAGCTGGAGTAGCATACATCTGTAATTCCAGCACCCTGGGAGGCTTAGGCAGGAGTACTGCAAGTTTGAGCAGGTTTCTCAGAATTGTCAAGGTTATAAAATTCAAAGAAAGACTGAACAAGGGTTCCAGATTGACCTCAACTCAAGATAGACAGCAAATAATTAAAATGCTTGATTCAGAATTATTTTACCATACAGAACATTACTGAGACAATTGACAAAACCAAATGTATCACATAAACAATTTCATTCTGATAATTATATTGTGATTATGTAGAAAGTGCTTAGGAACCATGTAGCGTGGTATCAACAACTTAAATCTCAAAGATTTAGGAAATAAATGTTATTTGTACAGTATTTTCAAAATGTTTTTGACCTTGAGATTGTTTCAAAATAAAAACAAAAATTACATGCAAAACCCTGATTATAGTGGGGAAACGGACATGACTTAGGCCCCAGAGGCTGTTAGTCCCAAACTGGCCATCCATTTCAACATGTACACCCACAGCACTGGTCCTGCCTTAATTTTTCCAGACTCCAGCTGTGTCTTTGCCTTCAGATGCCCCAGTGTTGCACCCACAGATTCTGGCTGGCTATACAAACAGCCAAAAATAGTGGTGGCCGGAATCTCCGGACCGCAAAGCCTCGGTCCTAGACGCAACTGGGGATTCAGGCGCCTCCATCGGTCTTTCGGTGGTGGAGCAGTCAGGCCTGCCACAGTGGGCGCTCGATGGCTCCACGGCCGGCTGGCGGGGCCTCGGGCCAGCGGCGCGGCGCAGGGCGCGCTCCCAATCGCCAGCCGCCTCCGCTCGCCACGGGAGCTTTCCGGCCCCGCCCCCGAGCCCCGCCCCGCGTGCCTCTCCCGCCCTACAGCCTCGCAGTCGCCGCCGCCGGCAGGAGCTGGTGCTGCGTGCTTCACGAAGAAGCCGGTAACGAGGCGGAACCTGCTCGGGCACTGAGTCGAGGGGATCCCCGAAGGTAGGCTGTGGGGGATCCCGGAGCAGGGGGCGGCTTCGGGCGCGAGGAGCCGGTGTCAGGCTGCCTGTAGCGAGGGACGGCGCACCGGGGCCTCACGGTGTAAGGAGCAGCTCGGGGATCCCCGGAGTGGTCGCGGCTGCAGGGTGGCGCTGAGGACGCCGCGACGCCGGGTGTGGGGACGGTCGAGGGGGTTGAGTGTCGTGGCCCGCGGGGCTAGAGTCCTTCTCGGAGGTGATGAGGAGGACACGGGGCGGGCCGCTGCCGCCGCCGCCCGTACTCCCCGCCGGCACCTAAGAGTCTGGCTTCCCCCGGGCACAACAGGTAGGCGTGGACCGCGGGGAGCCGGGACGGCGGCGCGGCGTGGGGAGGGTCGGGAGGGCGCAGTCAGCCCGCCCCGGCCTCCGGCCACGGAACTGAGCCCCCGCGTCTGCGCTGCCGTCCCGAGAAGAGACGGCGTCCAGAAGCGGGGGGGTGGGGGGGGGTGGCAAATACCGCCCTCCGGGAGGAGTACTGTTTCCAGTCTTCCTCCCAAGGAAGGGAAGGCTTGCTGCTGCTGTGGTATTCGCTTAGTATAAGAAAACGTTAAGTGTGCTCTACTGCCAGCAAGCACAACGTGGTTCCAAGTAGAAAGTCCGTAAAACGCTTTGTGGTACCTATTGATCACAATAATGCGTACCGGTGGCAAGTTATGATAATTTGAACTGTCAAGTCAAGTAAAAGGTGGCCCGAACGCCTTCCTTAGAGGTCATAATTATACGTTTTTATGTGCGTTCAATTACTCCACAAATATTTAGCGCTTTTTATGTGCACACTTGGCGCCCTTGAAAAACTTACAACCTTAAGGAGACGTTAAAAGTTTAAGGAACAAAAAAAGGGACTCACAAGGACTGTCAAGAACTCTGAAAGAAAATACTTCCCGGGAGATTAAAGTTACGGAAAGCAGAAGTGTCTTCAAAACTGAGCATTGGAAGACGTGGGTGAGGAAAATTGTTTCGTTTTTCAAATCTTTTAAGAAGTATGTCTGTCACCAAAATGTGTAATAGATACTGTGAAATACTGTGAACTACTGTGAAAGAAAATGTCCAAATGGGAAGAGGAACTAGGGAGGGAGAAAAATTATGAGAAAAGGAAAAAATGGAAACAAAGCTTTTAGAAGTAGGAGGGGAAGGGGTTAAAGGGAGGGTAGGGGTATGGGGGGAAAAAGAATCAAGTATTATGTACTGGTACAAGTTCCCTATAATGACTGTAATCATTATTTATACCTAAAATCTACCAATAAACTTAAAGATATTTTAAAAAGATGCATGTATTTGAGAAATTGATTTTATTTAGACTGAAATTTGTTTTACATTTTATAACTGTGGGGTTTTTTCTTTAATAAAGTGAGTAAGAATAGAGACAGTTTTAGAATACTAGAGGTTGAATTTGTGGCACTTTGGAATGTACTTATTTACAGAGATAGTATAGAGTAGGAAGAAGACCCTTGGACACAGGAAACCGGAATTCTAGCTTAAGCTTTTAAACTACTATTTGTGGATCTTAGATTAAGTCACTTCTTTTTCTTTGCTCATTAAATATTTTACTTTAGTGACTGATACGGTTGACACATTGTGTCAACTTGAGAAGTTTAGAAATTTAACTAAGATTCAGCAGGGAGCCAGGAGTCTTACTTTGTAAATATCCTGAGCCTGCAAGCGAAGGACAAGATTTTGTGAGAGCCACATCTGCCTAGGCGACAGGGAATGACCTGCATACAATGTAGAGGTGGGAAAGAGGCTAGTTCTCCCCCTCTTTTGCTCTGGCTGCTTTTGCTGGCTGGTGCCTTGAAGTTGCCCCTGTGCAAGGGACATCCTGCCTTGGAACCAGCTGATTATGGACTGAAACCTTCACAAACAGCTATAGAAACCTTTCATTTATTTTGGGAGTGGGGTATTTTGTCCCAGCAACGAGAAAAAAGTAACCAGGATAGTGACCGAAAAATATGTAACTCCAGAATACCTTGCAACGAGAAAAAAGTAACCAGGATAGTGAGCGAAAAATATGTAACTCCAGAATACCTTTTAAATTTTAAAATCCTTAACCAAAAATAACTACATTAAATTAATGTATTTTCTACAAGAAAACTTTTTTATCTTTCTCCTTGCACTTACCTTTCTGCCTTCCATCCAAATTTGTGTCAAAAAAGGAATTGAGGTAATTTATAATAATTTTACAAGCTGTACCTCATTGTGAATAAAACAGGTTGAAGTCTAGATTTTTTTTAAATTACGAAATTCTTTTATTCTGAATTCTAGTTAAGCAGCTTAATGGTATATGCATTTTTTAAAGAAAAAGTTTTATGGAGTCTTGTGTTTATTATCTCATAGTATAAGTGTTTGAGTAATCCTCTAATATAGTTCCCTTTAAAAAAAAAAAAGTGCTTGTGCTTTTTAAAGAGATGTGGACAAACTATTACTGGCTTCACTTAAGAAATTTAATGTAACCAGGTGTGGTGGCGCACTCCTGTAATCCCAGCACTCAAGAGGCTGAGGCAGGAGGATTGTTGTAAGTTCAAGACCAGCTTAGGCTACAAAGTGAGCCCAAGGCCAGCCTAAACTGCATAGCAAGACCCTCTCCCAAAAGACAAAAAATTTTAATTTACTGGGACCCAGGGAGTTAGTCGCAACTCCTATTCATTGAATCCACTGTCTAGTTCTCATGTTAAATTCTTCTGATTAGAACAGAATATACAGACAGAAAGAGAAAGGGTGAGAGGACCTAGATACTCAGCTACAAAATTCTTAAGTCTTAATTCCAGAGTCCAAAAGCCTCGGAAACTTTTTTCTCCATTAATTTGGCAGCAAAACATGGTTTGAATGGATACAACTGCTATTTATAGTCATTGTTTGTCCTATCTTAAGTGAGTGTGCTTATTTTTTGTGGCAGAAATGTCAGTCAGTTTGACAGTGCTTCTCAAACCAAACGTGGGTTGACATAATAAATGGTATTTCATTCTGTTACATGTGTGGGCCATGGCAGTGATGACTTGAAGGCAGAGTAATTCGGAGCTGTATTCCAGAGGGCTATGGTTAGAGAATTAAGAGGCCAGCTAGACATCTGGCTTTCCTGAATGCCCAGAATGAAGTGTCCCTTCCCAGGAAAAGGTGGGAAAGTTGATAGCTCCTAGTGGAAAGTTGAAAGTTCCTAGTGGAAAAATTGTCAAGAATAGCCAAAGACTAAACTAACACCTGTAATACTTACAATTTTCAGTCCAACTGGAAAGGTCCTGTGGAAGCTTATGTCTCTAGAAGACCTAGCCCCTTAATAGAGTCTTGAAATACTGAAAAGCGATGAGAAACACTGTAAAGTTACAAGGATTAGTAGTTATGGCAGTAACTGTCAGTAATAGCAGTGATTAGAAATTGTGTGAACTAAAGGAACATGGACCTTGAAACTAGGTATGGGTGTTAACCTTCCACTTAAATACCATTTTAACCTTGGACAAACCTTTCGTTTTTATTATTACTGTTTTTTACGTGTGTGTATATGCTAGGGATCAAACTCAGGGCTTTGTGAGTGCTGGGCAAACTGTCTACCACTAAGCCACGTTCCCAGTCCAGGGACAAATTTCTTAATTCATTGTCTTTGTAAAATGACTACCTTCATTAAATCCAACTTCTGCTGTTTTTTGCATGCCTAATAGTAGAAAATTTTGCTATTGCAGTACTTTGGAAGAACCAAAAAGGAAAGCAGACCACTTCTGGCCCTTTGTTACCCCAGCTTCTTAAAATTCTTTGCCCTATAACCTCCATTCCTGTCCTGTTCCTCACTAGATATCTGCACTGTGAGACACCCCCCCCCATTGGTCCTTGAAGCTTAGTGTATTTGTTGTTCCTAGTGACTCTTTTTTTTTTTTTTTTTTGAGACAGGGTCTCACTGTGCAGTTCAGGCTGGCCTTGAGCTCACTTTGTAGCTCAAGCTGGTCTCAAAGTTGGCAACAATCCTCCTGCCTCAGCCTCCCAAGTGCTGGGATTACAGGTATGCACCACCATGTCCAGCTTGCCTCATATTTTCTATGGAGAAAAACAACATTCTTCCCATTCCTACCATTTTGAGGGAATTATTCTTGGAGATCTTGTTACAATGAATGCAGTGAACCAATCTCTATTTTATTATATTTTTATTTTTTTGAGACAGGGTCTCACAATATAAGTTTGTCTCTTGGCACGTAAAACCTCTGTACTTGTGGTTTTTATAATTACAATTTAATGAAAACTTAATATTCTTTGAGTACATCAAATTGTAACCATTTCTCTCATGTTTTCCAGTTGCCACTTCGTGTGATAACTAACACCTTTACGTTTTTGAGTTTTCCATTTTCTTTCTCATAGACTTCTCAAAAACTGAACTCTTGTCAAATGATTTTGATAGTTTTATGACTTCTGATATATTTTATTGTTTTACAAAAGAGTTGAAACATTTGTACTGCCACTATTCATATAAAACTATTAGCTTTTCTAAAATCTCAGTATAGACTCAAAGTTTCTATATCATATTTAATATATATGTAATTTTTAACAGTTTAACTAATTCAAACTATTTATAATGGAATCTAGGCATGTAGTTCAGGCTGGCCGTGAACTCAGTGTGTAGCTTAAGCTGGCCTCCAACTCACAGCATTCCTCTTGCCTCAGGGGCCTCTTGAATGCTGGGATTACAGGTGTGTGCCACCATACCCAGCAAACTGTTTCTTACTAAGTTTAAATCACTAACAGTAAGAAACATCAAACTGTTTCTTACTGAGTGTAAATTACTACCAATTAAAGTATTAACTAATGATGACCAGTCTATACTCAGGGTTGTTACAGAGCATTAAGAAAAACTTAGATACAAAATGTTACTAAATTTGAGTTTCATTGTCAGAGACTTTCCTGTTTTCTGATGCAATTGATTGGGGGGGGGGGGTTACCAGGGATAGAACTCATGACTGCGGCTTGCAAGGCAGGCACTTATGCTGCTGAGCTAAATCCCTGGCTGCAGTTGATTTTTTTTAAGGTGGATTTTAAAATAGTGAATTTATTGTGGAAACAGAGGCAAGATACTTTGGATTCAGAAGTGAAAGAAATGCAGCCCAAATTTAAAAATCACCAAATTATGTAACTTAAAAGAACTCCAGAGGACTTACTTTAGTATATGTGTATGTAGTATTAGTATGTGTAGTATAGTACTAATTAAGGAGTCAGCAAACTAACTTTAGGATCATGCCTACAGATAAGTAAAGTAGGGTACCAAGAATACCTCATTTTCTCTTTGATTCTGTGAATCAGGCACAGCCTTCCTTAGGCAATTTGTCAAGCATGATCTAATGATCTAGATGACCTATAATTTTGCAAAGCCTAAATCACAGATGGGAACCTGAGGACAGGGTAGAATGATGTAGCTTCTTTCTAGACTAAATAATTACTGTATTTTGGGGGGAAAAGTTTGAAGTTTAACATTTATGCATGTTTCCTGAAGTGTACGTCTTGAAGAGTTGGTTTCTTTATTCTGTGTGTGTGTGTGTGTGTGTGTGTGTGTGTGTGTCATGAATCGAACTCAAGACTTTGCACTTGCTAGGCAGGCACTGTACTGCTGAGCCATATCCCTGACCTCTTCTTTATTTTAAACCAGAGAAAGGTTAGACACTGAGTTGATCTATCACTGTCTTTTAGAGAAGAGTCAGAGAAAAGTAATTGAAAGTTAAGTATGAAACATACTCAAAACCTCAGGCACTTGATACATTCTTGTTTCAGTTTCAGTTAGTGCTTAGGGATTTTTTTTTAAATTGTATTTAAAGAGAAAAAAACCCAAACAAACAAAACAGAAAAAGGGTAGTAACAATACAGAATTCCAAAGGGGGGAAAAATAAAAGAACAGCAACAACAAAAACACTAAGAAATTGCCACTTGGTAAGCTGCATACTGTCATCACTGGAAATAGTTGTTCAAGTTACAAAATTAAAGCATACAAAGTAGACATTCAAACAGTGAGACTGTTAACAGTTCTGCTCAACAGGGATTTTTTTTTTAATTTTGTGAACTACTCTTTTGAACTCTAGAAGAAAAAACTTACCAAGCAATATTTATTGTTTATAAAATAAACCTATCTTCTTACCTTGAGTCTGTGTGCTTTTTGATGAGTTGTGATTTTCTTCTTTCCTTCTTCAAGATGATTTTAGGAAGCAAAAATAACCAAAAAGATTAGGAATACTTTGTTTTCCCAAATAATTTCAAAATATTTTCTTCCCTACCACAGTGATTACAAAACTTTGAGAGAGGAGTGCCCAGACTGCAACCCAAAACCCACTTATTTATTGCTAGGTACCAGCACTGCAGTTAAGCCTGAATACTGACATTTTAGTTTAAAACACACACACACACCCTTGACATCTTTTGTCTTAAAAGCATGTCACACATATGCCATAGGTTGGCCACCACTGCTCTGTAAACACTGGTGGAGTAGATTGTATTACTGCGTTCTGTCAGGACTGTCAGCAGCAGCCTGTGTCTGTCAGATGTTGAAGGTACATTAACATGCCTACATAAATTTGATATTACCTTATTTTTAGATGGAAAAATAATTCTTTTCAATAATAGTTGCTAACTGCCGTTGGATTTTTGTGTTATTTTAGAAAACCCTGATCCTGGAAGATTGACTCTGCTTTTTCTAACAATAGTCAGCAGTATCTGTACATGTAACTAATCTGGCTAATAAAGTCACTGGGCAGTAGTATGCCAAGTGCAGTCCTTAGCCTCCCATACACTGCCTGACCTTTGAGAGCTGAGTGTGGGTCGAATCATGAATTGCCAGTATTCAGCCGTTCTTTTTCCTATATGAATGACAGTTTCACACATCAGCTTGTAGGTTGCTTAGTGGTTCTCTTTTGTTTTGAGATAGGATTTGCTTTGTTGCCCAGGCTTGCCTTAAACTCTTGGACTTAAGTGATCCTCCTACGTCAGCCTGTCAAGTAACTGAGACTACAGGTGCATGCTACTGCATCCAACTTAGCTTAGTGGTTCTTACACTTTTCCATTAAACTGGTGTTCTTGCCATTAGGGAGTAGTAATTTTGTTAGAGAAAGTCTAGGAAGACATTGTTGCCAGGCATGATGGCACATGTCTGTAATCCCAGCTACTCAGGAGGCTGACGCCAGAGGATCACCACAAGTTCAAGGCCAGCGTGATTTACATACTGAGACCCTGTCTCAAAAGAAAGACATTGTCGTGCTCAGAACATCCTTGCAGTCATATATTTTACCTTTAAATACTAGTTTTGCTTTTCATTGCATATATGTGTATTAATATAAAATAGTGTTTTAAATTAACATCAGAAGAAAATCTTTAAAATATGTTCCTCTAAATCTAGTACTATGCCTCTCATTTGTTCTGTTGGCGCACTGCTGTGTACTACTGTTTGAGAAACGTGATCAGCACAGTGTCTTGGTACCTGAGGTCTAGTTCACGGTGCTTTGTTCAATGGAAAAGACCTCAGGGGTGAAAGTTACAATTGAGTAACTACCATACTAGTTATCTCTGGTACACGAAGTAGAGGCAGTAAAGATGTAGGTTCTGCCCTAGAGAAACATTTAACTTAAGAAGTATCTAAGGGCCTTTGTTTACTCTATTTAATTATTGATTTTAGGGTAAACACATACAAGGTGTGGTTGTAAAGTAAAAGAATCAATACACATTCTTACATACTTCTATTTTTTCAACTTTTGTTTTTATTACAGGTTTTTTGGACATGTTTGTGGTACATGATTACATCCTTGCCAGGGATATAGCTCAGCAGCACAGCACTTTTCTGGCAAACACAAGATTGTGATTCCTGGTACCAAAAAAAAAAAAGATTATCCTTGTGGGGAGTTGGTCCATGTACACAACACATCTCAATTCTTTTTCATTTCCTTCCCCTCCTCTACCTTCGCCTTCTGTTCATCTCTTAGTCCCCTTCCCATTTGTGAAAGACCTATCTCCTCATTTCTTATTATCTTCTGTTTCGCTCTTTATATATTGACTTTCTTAATATAGAGGAACCATGCAATATTTAAGCTTGTGTGTCTGATTTATTTCACTTAACATTATTGCCTCAAGGTGCATCCATTTTCCTACAAATGACTCAAGTTTATCCTTTATGGCAGAATAATACTCTATTGTGTATATATACTACATTTTCTTTATCCTTTCACTTGTTGATTCATTATGAATTGCACTGCTCTAAACATTACTATAGCACAATACTTTTAACTCTTTCGGGAAGATACATAGAAGAACAATACCTGGGTCAAATGAAATTTCTTGTTACACTTTTTTGAGGAGTCTCCATATTTACTTCTGTAGTGGTTGTACTCAGGTATATTCCCACCAGCAGTGTACAGTGTACAAAAATGTAGTTGTGCATATTCCCCACAGCCTCACCAGCATTTGTTATTTGATTTCTTGACAGTAGCTAATTCTTCGAGGAATAAGGTGAAATCTTAGTATTGTTTTAATTTGCATTTCTTTGATAGCCACAAATGTTGAACATTTTTGCATGTATTTACTGACTGTAATTTTTTTTTAGAAGTATCTATTCATTTTACTTGCTTCCATTTTTTGGTTGGATGTTTTATTTTGGGGGTTTAACTTTTTTATATGTTCTAGTTATTAGTCCTCTGTCTGAGGAATAGCTGGCAAAATTTTTTCCCATTTTTCCCAACTTTTTATTAAAGAGGCTGTCTTTCCTCCAGCTTACGTTTTTGGCCCCTTTGTCAGAGGTTACTTGTGCACATGTTAAAAATAAAGGATGAATGATCATAACAGATATATGTTAGTGTTTCACTTTGGAGCAGCTTTACTAATTCTAGAAGTTTAGTATTATACTGGCAGCATTTTAATTAATACTGTACTTCATACTATGTTGCATTCATGGGGATCCTAATATACATTAGCCTTGTTAAATACCCTATAGGTGAAAATCCTTAGCTTTGTTTTAATCCAGTACCTCCAAATTTATTAAAATGATAAACTAGGTCTGTGTTTAAGAAGTAGTACAATAATCTGAAGCCTGATAATATACTCGTTATCTACGAGTTCTAAGCTTTTAAGAAGTAGCTACCCTAGAGAGTCTTTGAGAGGGTTGATTGGATAAAAGAGTGGTAGCATAGCATGTAATGCTTAAAGCACATATATCTATAGTAGGATTTCTTAAGTATAGGACTGATTTCTCTGTGATATTAGCTCCTTAGTTTTCTGCTTAAAATGACTAGTATTGAATTGGAGCAGTAGTTTTTTAAGTGGCATTTTGAAAATTGTATTAAATATATTGCTATGTATATTCACTTTCAGTAAATTAATCAATTTATAATCTCAAGAGTCATAAAAATGGAAAATGAGAGAAAAATTAGAAAAACAACATTCTTAAAGTGTTCATGGGATTGTAGTTATATTGACCACTTAACAGTTAACCTGAGCATCACTGCAGCATGTTTCTTTACAAATTGACTATCCTGAGTGTTGCTCAGACAGATGCCATTTCTGTTGTTGTTGTTGATACCAGGGGTTGAACTCACAGCCTCGTGCTTGCCAGGCAGGCGCTTATGCCACTGAGCTAAATCCCCAGCCTTAAGCACAGGTGTCATTTCACCGAGTCTATTGTTATTTGTTTCAGAAACACTCATGTTTGTTTTATATTGATTTTTTTTACTTTTTTTTATTTAGAACATTGTATTTGCCTTTAATGTTTGTTTCTAGTGAAATTTAGTAAGTTCTGATTATTTTACTAATTCATGTTTAGTTTGTGAATAATAGCCTATAATTTTGTGCTATAATCTATAAAAACTTTCACATAAGTACATTGGATATAAGTTTTAGACTTCTTCAGAGCTCTGATACTGTTTGTTTTGTTTTTTGAGACAAGGTCTTGCTATGTAGTTCAGGCTAGCATTGAACTCACTGTGTATCTCAGGCTGACCTTGAATTTATGGGCAGTCCTCCTGCCTCAGCCTCCCTAGTGCTGGAATTACTCAGTGATATTCTTTTATAATACAAAATGGACATATTTGGAACATAGACTGAATAGGAAGGAATTGCCAAAAGGGCTGCAAAACAAAACACTGAAAACAGGAGAAATGTATTATATAAGAGAGAAGTCTGTGTTATGAAATGGAAAGATAAAAAAGATATCTGTGGTCAACTGTTTATAATACAGAAATGATGGAACTTGACAAGAAATGCAACTAAAAATTTTCTAATTGTGTTCAGTGATAACAATAATTCTATAGGTGGTGTTTACAGAGTTGACCAACATCTAACAAGCTAGCCTATAATTAAAAAGTAAAGAAAAAATATTGGAAAAAACATTTTTTTGAGACAGAGTCTCACTATGTAGTTCAGGCTGACTTCAAACTCAAGGTGATCCTCCTGCCTCAGCCTCCTGACTCCTGGGATTATAGGTGTGTACCACTAAACCGAACAAAAAAAAATTTTTTTTGAGATATGGTCTCACTATGTAACAGGTCAGGCTGGCCTTGAACTGTGTAGCCCAGGCTGGCCTTGAACTCACAGCAAGCCTCCAGCTCAGCCTCCTGAGTGCTGGGATTACAGGTATGTGCCACCATGCCCAGTATTACAAAATGTTTATGTACCTTCAGGACCAGACAGTATGGAACTTACTTGTTATTTACTCAAAACAAGGGGATTCAAAAAGTCATTTACGGTTTAGGTTAGGTCTGATAAATCATATAATTGAAAAATACAGGACAGCTAAATGCCAACCAGGACATCTGTCATCAAGGTCTTCATGATTACATTTAATGGACAGACTTTCTATTGAAATTGTACCATCCATAGGGAAAAAAAAAGGAAAGGCCAACACGATAGTGTAAAGTGTGTTGTTTAAAGAAAGACAGTAATGCAAAAATATTTCAGAAATGGAGAGTAATTGTAACATTGCATTGTGTAGTGAATGTTTTAAAAAATACACGATGCACAGTAGAATTATTGAGTAAATCTGATAAATTTTTTTAATATTTCCTATTATGCTACCTTACAAAAATTAATGAAAAAGTGCAGTTTTTGGTCATCCTGTATTTAAATGATTGGATTTTTAAGTGGCTAAAATTTGCAGCAGACTGCGTTTGTACCTATCTTCCAAAAGTGGAACTCCAGATAAGAGCAAGAGAGTATCTGTTATTTATGAAATGCGTTTGCTCGTCACATTGATAGCACATTTGTGTTTTAGACTTGGAGGTTTCGAAGTGAGATTTCCATTATGAATTGGCTGCTTCCTTTAGGAGTAATTTATGTGAGGAATGTATTGAGAGCATTAGAGGTAACTATTTGCCCTGCTTATATGTGAAGCTATTTACTGAATTATTTATTATCACACTGTTAGCTATTTTGCTTCTTCATAGATTATTTTACACCCCAATATTGCTGCTGCCTAAGGGGGAAAAATGTTTCTTCAGCAATCCTAATGACCTCTGGGAAGGGTAATTTGATTAAATACAGTGTTTATTTGCCCTGGTAGTTATAAGAAAATACTGAGGTTATTTTTTTTTTCAGAGTCATAAATATTGTATACAAACTTGCCTTCCATCTTCTGTATACTTTAGATTTTTTCCAGAAGTTATTACTCTAGCATTTATTAACATTATCCTTAATTGTGAATATTTCGACCAGTTCATTTTGATAATTTAAGAAAGGAGGGCTTCTTTTTTAGGGTGTTTTTGAGACAGAGTCCAGATGTAGTTTGGTCTGGCTCTGAACTCATTATGTAGCCCAGGCTGGGGGTGATCCTTCCCCCTCAGCCTTGAGCGCTAGTACTATCTATACAGGTATGTGCCACAGCAGCCAGAGGGCTTTTCAAACAAGGAGCTAGACTTCACGTTGGCTCTGTAAAAATGAGTTTCGCGCCACCATTGCTTTGTTCCCTGTTCATAAAGCTGACATTTCCAAATTAAATCTACTTCGAGTTTGTTTGTTTTGTTTTGCTAAAGGAATTGTCAGCACCAGGTCATATGCATAGATGCACAGAACTGACTAGAAGGGGATCACCCAGATCAGATGTCTAAAACCACAGATTTGAAAAGGCAGCGATAGCAGTGGAGGTGGTTCCTTGGCCTCTGGGATTAGTGTCCTGTAGTTTAGAATATTAGCTCCAGGTAGAAGACACAAGTAAGAAAAAGACAGGAAATGAAAATTTAGATAAGCAGTTGAAGCTGGGTACAGTGGTGTATGACTAATCTGAGCACTTGGGAGCCCGAGATCTTATCTGAAAAACATAGGCACATGCATAGCTTAGTCAGTGACGCCGGGTTCAGTCTCTAGTGCTGCACACACACGTACACATCCGTGGAATAATGTTTTTCTACATGTATTTGTGATCTTTTAAAAAATACGAGAATTAATTGAAGACCAGTAAGGTGGTTGTTCACATACTCACTAATTACATTCACCTGTTAAGATTTTGCAATATTTTATGGTTGATTGATTATTTAAAAGTCCTTTAGGGCACCATAATTGAGCATGTACTCCTAAAAATTGAAAGAAAAAAAAGTCCCTTAATCACAGTGCCATCTTACAGATGTGTGTATTTATATAGACACATGTTTATACATTATGTATGTTCTGGAAAGATTTAGACTGTACACAGGAGATACTGCTGAATAAAACAAAAAACTGCTGTTTATTATTTGCTACAGCACACTGGATCTGGGTCATAACAGATATGGGCTGTATTGTTAAAATTTGTGAACAACTCCTCCAAGTGCCATCAAAAAAGTTTGTTTTTTTGACAAGGCTAACAGAGATAAGAACATTCTCTACTAGCTGAGATGGAACTGTTTCCTACAATTCTTAGCTATAAGTAGTATCATTACTTCTATAGTAGTATTATTAGGCTGGAAAATAGGTACTAATGGTTGTAAGTTCCTCTGTTTCTGGATCATCAGATAAACGATAAGCCACAGTGGTATGCTTTACTAGTAGAATTGTAGGAGATCTGGGTATTTGTTCATTGTATAATATATACCTATGGCTCATTTTAGTAAAAAGGTATTTAGGAAAAGAAGGAAAACTAAAAAACTAACCCTGAGGAATCTAACCTTAAATCCAGAATTTCCTATCTCAATATTCTGGGAGGCTGAGGCAGGAAGATTGCAAGTTTGAGGCTGGCTAGGCAATTTAACAAGACCTGTCTCAAAAAATAACAAGCTGAGTATGTAGCTCAGTGGTAGAATATCCCTGTTTTGTTTTGAATCTCATACCACTAAAAAACACTCAATACAAAAAAAAAAAAAGTACTAAATACTTACGTGTCAGTGTTGTTGATAACTTAACAAGGTTTTCCCTGAGAAGTTACAGGTTTACCCTAGAGAAGTTATAAAAGATGTATACATTTAATTATTTTAATTTTACAGTTTACTTTTTTCTTTTGAAACAGAGTCTTGCTGTGTACTTTAAGCTGATCTTGAACTCACCTCCAGCCTTAGCCTCCTGAGTGCTGGGATTACTGGCATGTGCTGCCTGGCCCAGCAGTTTTACATTTTGGTTAAGATTTCCAGTATTTTCATTGCCGTCCTTCTTATACTCCTTTTAAAATACATTGTTCTCCTCTTTTGCAGATTTTTGTTCTTGGATATATTGACCATTCAATGAGAAGAATCGTGACCACCTAGGAGAATTTGCTGCAAGGAATGGAATTAGCTCATAGCTTATTGCTGAATGAAGATGCATACAGCCAACTAAGTGAAGTTCAGAAGGATGAGTTTATTTTCGAGTGGTTGAGATACTTGGAAAAGCTCTTGATAGCAACTAGCAAGGTGGGTGAAATTACAGAAGGTTTTGTTTGGTTTTTGCTTGCTTCTTAAGTGCCAGATGATGTTCATTTCCTTTGTTTTTCTATTTTTGTCCAGAATAGTCTAAGTTAGCTATAAAAAGCTAGACTTTGTAAAGACTTACAATAAAATATGGTTAATTTTGCCTTTTCCCAAATTGCCATTTTTATTATTATGAGAAGTTTGCTGTGTTCAGAAAATCAGTGATATTAGCCAATATTTTTGATACTACTTTATAGTAACATTTAACTCCAGCCTCATTGTGTTCCATTTTCATAATCTTCTATGTCTTGTGTCCCTTTATGTACATGAATCCCTGGTATAGCAGAACACTAAATAATCTACTAGGAGTTTCTCCTGAAAGCCGAGTTTGGTGGCCCGGACACTTGGCAGGCTGAGAAAGGAAGATCACAAATTCGAGGCTAGCCTGGGCAGCTTAACAAGATCTTGTCTAATAATTAAATAAAATTTTAAAAAAGAGCTAGTGACTTAGCTCAGTGACAGAGCACTTACCTAGCCTGCATGAGACCTTAGGTTCAATCTCCTGTACTGAAAAAAGAGAGATATGAAGAGTATAGGAAATGAATTGAAAAGCCTTTGGGTAAGCATATTCCCTTTTTTAACAATTTTTTATTTTTATTTTTTTTGGTACCAGGGATCAAACTCACGACCTCGCACTTGCTAGGCAGGTGCTTATGCCACTGAGCTACATCCCCAGCTCTGCATACTCCCTTTTTAAAAGTTATGGAGTAGAACAAAGAAAGAAAACTTGTTATTTATACTGTTTATCTACTAATGGTTTTCCTTGATTGGATATGACACTTGTATAATACAGCACACACCCAAAACTAAGGACATTCTGTTACAAAATTACAGTATCATTTGTAATGCTTAAGTGATTTTAAAAACATTACTCTTAACTAGATGGTGCAAGACTGTAAAATCTAGCAGTCTGGGAGGTTGATGCAGGCAGATCACAAGGTCAAGCCCAGTTTGGGCAACTTAGTGATTTAGTGAGACCCTGTCTCAAAATACAAAATTTAGCTGGGCATGGTGGTGCACTCTTGTAATCCCAGCACTCGGGAGGCTGAGGCAAGAGGATTGTTGCAAGTTTGAGACCAGCCTGGACTATAAAATGAGCCCAAGGCCAGTCTGAACCACATTAGCGAGACCCTGTCTCGGGGTGGGGGGGGGGGGGGACTGTGGTGCAGCTCAGTGTGAAGGCCCCAAGTCTATTTCCCAATACTGAAAAAAATCAAAACAAAACGTGCTGGGGCCTGAGTTCAGTACCCAGCACCACTAACAAAACAAAACCCTGTTATATATGAAGGAATTTAGAATTTAACAAAAGGCAAATTTTTGTCAATTAAATGAAAAAAATAAACCAGCATTGCAGAACACATTTTTGTTGTGAGACAGGGAGCTAACTAGTCCCCATGGTGTAAGACAATTTTTTAAGCTTATTGATTTTCAAGAAAAGAAAAAAGCAACTTCTGGATTTGAAATATAAATTTCATAAGTACAAAATTCTGTACACTAATTTTCTTGTAGAATTCAGGACTTAGTAAACATCTGAATACCATTGTCTTAGTAATGATACTATGTAACTTTTATTCAAAACAGTTTATACAGTATTTTCCTAGAGTCTTTTTAAGTTAGCTCTTATGTGAAAGAAGAATTTCAGAATTACATATAATTAGGTTGACTTTGAATTGTCTTTGTCTCCTTTCTTTCTAGAATGATTTAAAGGAGAAACAGAAGATCCTTGTTGAACAGCTCCTGTCTTTGTTGAACAGTTCTCCGGGGCCTCCTACTCGCAAACTCCTTGCAAAGAATCTAGCTATACTTTATAGTATTGGAGACACATTTTCTGCTTATGAAACAATTGATAAATGTAATGATATTATTCGTAGCAAAGATGATTCTCCAAGTTATCTTCCCACCAAACTGTAAGTTGAACATTAAAACTGGTCAGAAGCCCAGCATGGTGGTGCATGTCTGTAATCCCAGGACTCAGGAGATTGAGGCAAGAGGATTGCCAAGAGTTTGAGACCAAAAAGAAAAGCAGAAAACAAAATATTGTTTGTGTGATTTTTTTTTTTTTATAAAGTACACAGCCTACCTGACAGTTATTTTCAAACTGGATGCACATTCAGTTTAATTCATTTTTTAATCTTTTTTTTTTAAATGTACTATTTTTCCATTGACTGAAAAAGTCTTTCAAAAAATATTTTAGGCATGTTTGATGTGTAAATTTTGGGATTCAAAACTTTTAAAGTTTCAGCAGTTAAATGTTGTAATTTTTGTTTGGTTGGTTGTTGGGTTTTTTGGAGATATAGTCTTGTTATGTAGTCCAGGGGATTCTTTTGCCTTAGCTTTTGCGTGCTGAAATTACAGGCGTACATCAGTACACACAAAATTATAATAATCTAAATAATTTAGATTTTGGATATTTGTAGTATTTTAGTGTCTAGTAGTGAAAATTGAAAATAATAGAAAAATACTTCTCAGATGCTTAAGAACATTTTACTTTCTTTGTCTGTAAGATTCAGTCCATTTTATCACCTGTTACAATCCCACAATAATAATTTTATACATGTATTTATTGATCTAATGTTTAGCTTACAACAGAATATATTCTTTTTTTAAAATTTTTTTTAAAAGGGATAAAACCGAAGAAAATAGAATAAAGCCAATCAAAATAAACCAGTATAAGTGATACAGGACTTCAAAACCTTACAAAATCAACAGTAATTACCATAATGCCTTGTTGTCTTCAAAATAGCTGCAGATACCTTCGGACATAGTAAAAATCAGACAGAACAGAATAGAATAGAAACAATAAAAACAAAACAATGAATACAATAAAGGACAAACCAATAGTAAATCCAAAATGGCTACCATAATATGTCTTGCTGTCTCTTAAATAGCTGCTTATGCCATCAGATTTAACATAAACAAAACAAAAGAGTAAAACCTGACCCAAGAAAACAATGAAAATGACATGGTTTCCAGGTGGGGATTGCTTCCTGGTGAGGCCTTATTCTCTCCCTACGCAGTCTTTGAATGGTGCTGACTCATGGAGAGAGGCTTGGGTCTGGCTATCAGAATATATTCTTTCATAAAGTTTTCAGATTTCAAACTTGATGGTAATACTGTTTCTTGTTTTGTTTATATGCAAAGTCTGTCTTTGAGTGTAAAGTTCTATGAAAATATTTCGCTGAATTTTGTAACATTTGAGAGTAGAGCCTTTAAGCTAAGATTAACATTAATTGAACATACATTTATCCATTTAAAATTCTTATCAAAAAATATAATTTTGTATTCACTTAAGTACCCTGCCTTATGGTTTAATAGAGTAGATTCTAGGAAATTTTATCTTTTCAAAGTAAAATTAGTCACTAGTGTCAATATACAGTGCTATAATAACAGTCACATGCAGAAGAGTGAAGCTGAACTCTTCTATCACATCACATATATAAAATTAACTCAAAATGGGGTATAGGTCTAAATGTTACAGCTAAGGGGCTGGGGATATAGTTCAGAGGCATAAGTGCCTGGCTGGCAAGCGTGAGATCCTGAGTTTGATCCTCAGTACCAAATACAAAACAAAACAAACAAAACACATGGCTGGTAAATGTTACAGCTAAAACTGTAAAACTTTTAGGGGAAAACGCATATTAAATAGCTGTGACCTTGGAGTAGACAATCTTTTGTTAATATAAATGATACTTTATGACAATGTAAAACATTTGTGTTTCAAAAAATGCTCCTTTGAGGGGATGGGGGTGGGGAGGGGAGGTAAAAAAAATACTCCCTTGAAAATAAAAACACAAATAACAGAATAGGGGGAAAATGTTAATAGTCATATATACATACATATATTATATATATGTATATATGCTAAGATTTCTCTTACTCCTTTTTTTTCCAGCCATAACTAATTTCTAACTTAAATGTCATTTCAGTGCTGCTGTGGTATGCTTGGGCTCCTTGTACAAGAAATTGGGTAGAATACTGGGTAACACCTTTAATGATACAGTGGGAAATATTCTTAAAGCTATGAAGAGTGCAGAGGTAAGTACCTGTAAGTTCAACTAAAAATACCATGTTAGCATTTTATAGACTTATGCTTTCTTCAGCTAATAAATGAGGTTTACATATTACAAACATGCATAGTATCTATGTAAATACATCTAAATTTGTTTTCTTTTATCTTTATATATCTATAAATTCCAAATGCTATATGGTATATACTCTACATATTGCATTCTTACTAAAAAAGTAATAGTACAGTAGAATCTTGTGTGTTCATATAAATCCAAATGTGCAGAAGATAAGATATTCCGCTGAACAGATCCATCTCTGCTTCCTTTCACTCCATCTTTTTCATTTAATACTACTTACTTGTACCAAAGTAGTTATTACTAGAGATTTCGTATTTGGTAACTAATATAACCCTTGTGAATATAGTCATTGTTACACCAACATTAAAAGGAAATAAAGAATATTTTCAGTGAAAACAGCATAGAAGAGTTAGGTGGCCTTTTAATTGCCAGGGGATTATATGCTCAGCCTGGTCCTCATTGGTAAGTTCCATCATTTACTTCTCTGTAACACTCTGTGTTTTAAGGCTGTCTTGTCATTTAACTACCAAGATACTGTAATCTCTTGACACTTTTGGAGTTATGTTACACATACATTTGTATTACAAAAAATTTAGATCTGTGACTCCTGATACATAAAGGTAACTCAGCACCTTTCAGTGTAAAAAAAAAAAAATCACATCTGTTACTCTTCTTGCCTTGTTAGGAGCAATCTAGAAATAGTTTATAGAAATGCTGTTTAGTTGTACATTTTTTGACATGTAACAAAACAACATGAAAAAATTACAAACTGTTAAACTTCAAAAAATATACTAGCTAATTTAGATGTCAAGTCATGACTACTGGTAAGGGAATCTGCTCAGTAAACACTGCTCAGGAGTAGTTTCAAAGTTACTGTAGAGTATTTTATCACTTAGTATGTTTTAGTTGGTCAGGTGCCATACCATTTCAGCAATATCAAAAGGAATTCCTGCTTCTGTCTACACCGATCAATGATACACAACATTTGAAACTGTGATAAAGGAGAGTTCAGAACTTTTCTCTTAGAACTCATTTTATTGTGTCTGTCTATAACTGTTGTGTTCCTTTGAACAAAGATAAATTCTATTTCTCTGAAAGTGATGTTCGGTGCTAATCTTTTGTCTTCCAGTTTCACTGACCTTACATTTGGGAATGCAAAAATCACTTTGGGAATTTAACAAAACATCAATAATACAAGCACAGGCAGCGTAATTTTTTGGTTGTTTACTGCATGTCAGATGCTGTGATGAATGTCTAACCGTCAGCTTATTTTCTTCCACTGGTCTGTGAGGTTCACGTTAATCTTATTTTATAGAGGAGGAAATAGTAACAAAAACTCAAGGACCACAGCTACTGAGAGAGAAGATTCAAACTTTTTAAATTCTGAATTAAACATTCTGCCTAATGGTGGAGTATTGATGACTTGCTAAATCCATTGAATATTTGCTTTATGTCTGTTACTCCAAGCACTTTACATTCATTAACCCATTTGTTCATTATACAACAGCCTGTAAGTTGGGTAGTATTACCTCCATTTTATGGGTAAAGAGATTTGCATAACATTATGTAGCTAGAAGGTAGCTAACTCTGTATTCTTACTATAGCAGCCATTTATTGAATGTGTAACGACATGTAAGCTCTGTGGTAGGCAGTTTTCATATAATTTCATGTGATCTTCATGTTAACCCCATGAATTGTATGATTTGGAAATGTTACATGTGTAAATAACACTTTTCAAATGACAGAATTACTGGTTTTTTATCTCAATGGCTTAGTTAATATGGACAAAAACATACGTATTTTTGTAATATATAAGATGTCAGTGCTTCATGCATTCTTCACAGTGGATTTTTTTCCTATTCTTTAAATTTTTCTCTTCTTTTTGGTAGTCTCAAGGGCGATATGAGATTATGCTGAGTCTTCAGAATATTTTGAGTGGGCTAGGAGCTGCTGCTGCACCTTGCCACAGGGATATTTATAAAGCTGCTCGATCTTGCTTAACAGATAGATCCATGGCTGTGCGTTGTGCTGCTGCAAAGGTAAAATGTCCAGGGATAACTAACATAAAGAAAATTAAATCTCTGCAGAAGTATTAACAGCTACATGATTGTTAAACTTGCTACTTTGGTAATCAGGTAGGACTGTCTCATTTTAACATACAACAAAACTAAGGCCCAGGTGGTTATAAGGACTTCCCAAGGTTCAAGCAGTTAGTAACAGGTTATCAGAGGGTGGGAAGTTAAGGGCATAGGTTGTTTTTAGTCATTCATTCTACTCTACTATGCTTCCTCTGCATATGTAGATAGACTAAAGTTTGTATATACGGTTTGTATTGTTTTGAAACGATTTTATTTTTATTTTTAATCTTGCCTTAACATTTGATTTGGTAGTACATACAGGAATTATTCTCACAATTGCTCATATCCAACAGATTGATTGTAAAGGCATTTTCATAAGCTACTGAGTTATAAGTGAGTACTCTTCCCACTTTTTGTGGCCTTATATAGTATATCTTTTTGACTTTTAATAAATATTTGTTATTTCTGCAGTGATTACATAGATAGTTTTGTACTAGATCCTGATAGCAGAACCTGCATTCTTGTTTGTTTGTTTGTTTGTTTGGACTTTTTTGTTTTTGTGGGGTTTTTGAGATGAGGTCTCACTATGTAGTTCAGGCTGGCCTTGAGCTCGCTTTGTAGCCCAAGCTGGTCTCAAAATTGCAACTATCCTCCTGCCTCAGCCTCTCGAGTACTGGGATTACAGGTATGTACTACCACACCTGGCTGACCCTGCTTTCTTATTATGTAACCTCATGTAAGAACAGTCATTTATTGAGTGCTTAATGACAAGCAAGCTTTGTAATTTCATTTAATCCTCACAATCTTCTTACTGACCCAGTGAATTGTATGGTATTGAAAAGTAATATATACAAGTAACATTTTTCAAATAATAAAATTGCCAGGGGTTTAGCTCAGTGGCGTTAAGTGCCTGCTTGGCCAAACGCAAGGTTGTGAGTTCGATCCTTGGCACCAAAAAAAAAAAAAGGTTCACTGGTAACCCAAAGTCTTCATATCTTTTAAAAGCCAGGCATGTGGGCTGGGGATTTAGCTCAGCAGCATAAGTGCTTGCCTTGCAAGTGCACACTTGTGATTTCAATCCCCTGTACCGATTAAAAAAAAAAAGTGGTAAAGAAAAAAGCCAGGCATGTGGCACACGCCTGTAATCCCAGCACTCAGAAGGTTGAGGCAGGAGGATCGTTGCAAGTTCAAGACCAGCCTAGACTACAAAGTGAGCTCAAGGCCAGCCTGAACTGCATAGTGAGACCCCATCTCAAAAAGAGAAAAAACAAAAAAATAAAATTATGTATTTCTTAGACTCGTGTAATTTCTATAATTTATATAGAGTAAGACTAGCACAGTATCTTAATTTTCACTAATTTCTGTTTCTCTAATCAAACAGTGTCTTCTTGAACTACAGAACGAGGCCATCTTTATGTGGAGTTCAGACCTGGACAGTGTGGCCACTCTGTGTTTTAAGTCTTTTGAAGGGTCCAATTATGATGTGCGGATTTCAGTTTCAAAATTATTGGGCACAATATTGGCTAAAGCTATAATTTTTAAACATCTAGGAGCAGGTAATTATTTTCAAAATATCTCCTGTAATTTTTTCCCAGTAGATTTAAACAAATACAAATACAGATAGGATTACAGCTACCCATTATTACTTTTAAAAGGAGCAAAATATAAATCAAGTTGAATTTATAAACATGGATGTAGATCACAAGACTTAGTTCTCAAACAATTCAGTAAAATTAAACAGGGACTCTTAAAGTATATTTAATCATTTTTCTTTTTAAAAAATAAATTGTGGAATAACTGTGCTATCCAATAAAAGACCTAAATTTCTGATTTCTTTTTTTTTAAAGCAACATATATTTGATTACATTTTTCTTACTATTTTCTAGGTTGGGATAAGTGAGCATATAATGTAGAATTTGCTTTGTGTTAAATTATATTCCCCATTTATATACCTTTAGGCAGTAAGCAAGAATGAAATATTTTTTTAAACAAGGAAATTTGCCTGTGTTTAATTTATAGTCTACATAAAGCAGTGGTGAATAATTGAAAACTTACTTTATAATTCTGTATCCAAAGAATAAACAAGTTTTAGAAGTGAAAATGGAACTTCTACTTAAAACATTGGGGAGACACTGGCATTACCTGGGAGGTTTTAATAAATGCAGAAATCTTGGCCCCACTTAACTTGCTAAATCAAATTTTCATTTTAACAGGATCCCCAGATAATTTGCATGCACATTAATTTTTCTTTTTGGGGCACATTAAATTTTCATAAGCATTGGAGCCAGGCATGGTGGTGTATGCCTCTAGTCCAAGCAATCTGAAGGCTGAGTTAAGATGATCACCATGAGTTCAAAACCAGCCTTTGTTTCATAGTGAGTTCAAGATCAGCCTGAATTATATAGACTCCCTGTCAAAAGACAGATGGGCCAAGGATATAGCTCAGCAGCACAGTGCCTAGTCATGAGTCGATTCCCAGTACCAAAAAAAAAAGACAGAAAAAACAGGCAGGTGGACAGGAGACCTTAATAAGCAATGCTCTAGAAGTCATTCATTGTTATACAAACTGGGTTATAGTTTTTGAAAGCAGTGTTTATTAACTCAAAATGAGAAAGGACAGCAAATGCAACTTATTCTCAACACCTTTAAATTTAATAAGAATATTTTCTTTTTCTGTGGTTCTTCCAGTATTTCTTATTTATGGGGTGGGGTATGCTGCAAAGGAAGGAACCACCAAAAACAAAACAACAAACCCAGACTAGGAGTGGAAAAAAGAAAAAAAAATTGTATTTAAGAGATAAAATCTTAAAAAGAGTAAAATCTGAAGCCATTTAAGAATAATCAGTTTTTACCTACATCTTTGAAATATTGTTTTGTTGCAAATTCTTTCATCTTTCATGACAAGTTCTGTCTTTGTGTTGTAATTATTTCCATGCAATTAAAAAGTGGTCTAGATGTCTTAATAGGCTTTTTTAAAAATAGGTGACTGAGTTAACACAGTACAAGTAGTATTATATCTGAAAGCAAATATGAAAGTAGTTTGAGCAATTTAATGTACAAAGGTTTTAAGGTAAAGAATTGAAATTATTTTCCCAGTGAAATGTACAGACTTCATATGGATAGTGTATTATATACCACAGTACTTTAAAAAAAAAATGAGTAAGGATATTTTCCTGTTGTTCTGATAAGTTGACAAGAATTTATGGTATCTTCAAAAATTGTTTCATAACTGTGGCCGACAGTCTTGTTATTTCCCCAGTCTGTTCAGTCTTTCTTCCCTGGTTGACTTGTCTTGTACCTTCTGGTAGCCTCAAACTTCTTCCCCCATCTTACATTTATTTAATAGGCTCCCCTACCACATCCCAACTCTCAGCATCTGGACCTACACATCCAGCTTCTTCCCCCACTGTTATTAAAGATGAACTGTCTTTTGGTAGAGTTCATCCTCTCACCTGCTCAAGGATAGTGTGTCAGAAGTCTCCACTTTCTCTTCCACATCAGTTTTTCCCTCTAATGAACTGTTTCTTAGAAAAACATCCTTTTGCTTTTCCATCTTAAAGTCTTTTTATACTTCTACTTTTCTAGCAAGCAAAAGTCTTTATTTCTCTTCTGTGCTTCCCAAAAAAATTCCTCAGAAGAGTTACTGGTGCACACTGTCTTTATTTCCTCTTCTCCTGTCTTTCAAATGCACATCAAATAGTTTCTAGTAACTCCACCAAAACAGTTTTTGTTAAGGTCTCCAGTTGACCTCCACATTCATTTATTTATTCATCGGGTTTTTGTTTTGTCTTTTCATGGGGTTTTCTTGTTTGTTTTAGGTTTTTGTTTTGTTTTTTCTGGGTCTCACTATGTAGCTAAGATTATCCTTTGCAGATGGTAAGTTTATAGTGAACACATACAGCAGACTGACTTTACTGGTTGTTCAAAGCTAGTATTACCAATGCAGGGACAGACGGATTCCTGCTTGACAGTGTTTTCTGACATTAGATACTGAGGAAGATACAGTTACTACTTACGTAGTTCTCTGCCAGATTTCTGAGGAAATGCCAGATAAACTCACATTAAGAGCCATTCAGGGCTGGGGATATAGCTCAGTGGCATAAGTGCCTTGCCTGGCAAGTGCAAGGTCTTGAATTCGATTCCCGGTACCAAAAAAAAAAACCCATTCTGTAAAATAGTTGGCTGTAAATCTGTTCTTCACAAGTGAGAAAGAAGTGACGAAAACATGGTGAGTTTAGGTGAAAGGTATATGGGAGTTTATTGTACTGTTCTTGCAGCTTTATAATTTTGAGGGGGTTTTTAAATTGAAAAAATTATGATTACATATAGATATCTCCAGACATCGTTCTTCTTCACTGAACCACCTTGATCCTCTTGCTGGAAATGATAAATCACTCCAAGTGGGTCTTCTTGCTTTTGCCTTTGCCCTCTTTATAGCCTGCTCTTATTAGCACAGCAGCAAAGTGATATTTAATCTTTTCTTTCTCAGAGTTCACCACTGACTCTTCATTTCAGTCATGTACCTACCACATGACCAAGTCCTACAACCCGTCTGTACACTTTAGCCAACTCCTATTGGACCCTGTTGCTCTATTCATGCTGCTCTGTTTGAATGCACTGGGCGTCATAACCTGGCTCAAGGCTTTTTTGCCATACCTGCTTTTTCTGCCTAGAAACTCTCCAGATATCCTCTTGACTGATTTCCTTAACACATTCAACCATGTTTAAATAGCACTCTTTCAATGACTCCAACCACAACAACCCGATTAAAAATAACCATACTTCCTTCTCCAATATTCCTTAGCTCATTTACCTTACTGTATTTAATGCATGAGTTTTGTTTGTTTGTTTCATTTTGTTTCAGTTTTTTTGTCTTTTTGAGACAGGGTCTTACTATGCATTTCAGGCTGGCTTTGGGCTCACTGTGTAGCCCAGGCTGGTCTCGAACTTACAATGATCCTCCTACCTCAGCTTCCCGAGTGCTGGGACTACAGGATAATGCATGGTTTTTGAGCACTATTTAGTGTACACAATACTTATTTATTGCATTTATTACCTCTCTGTAGAATTTATGATTCATGAAAGGATTGATTTTGTACTACTTAATGAGTATTTCTCTCCCAAGTGCCAAGATACATTTTCATTTATCTCAGATGATTTCTTCTCTTGGGCTGCAGTATACATTGTGTTGTTGTTTATAACATTAATGAAAGTTTATTTTTCTTCTGCTGTATGATTTGAATGTATACTAAGGGTCAGAAGTTATTTTTTTTTCAGAAGACAAATGAAAAGGGGAATGTGGATCTTTTCCTTTCTTTTAGTTTAGAGGAAATACTATTCTGTAGATAGTTACAGTGAGAAATTCAGCTGTCTCAAACAGAAGGCAGCCTTAAACCTTTCTTTCTTAAATCTAATCTATTATTTATTATAACCAAAGAGCCAGCTGAATAGTTTGAATAGTAATTAGCTTTGATTTCTTCACATGCTGAGAGAATAACAGAAATTGTATTGCAGTTGAGCATTTTAAAAGACAGAATATGTGGTTATTTTATATGAATTTCATTAAAGGTTTCAGAGTGCTTGGAAAAAGAAAATTATGTTTTGTCATATTTAGTATTTCAGAAGAAATATTAAAGCAATGCTTAGAAAGGTGGAGCTACTTTATGTTTTTCCTTACTTTAAGGGACTGTTTGACCTGGGATATAGCTCAGCGGTAGAGCACTTGCCTAATACGCACAAGGCCCTCAATCCCCTTACCAAAAAACATTAGTACCCTCTTAAGTTCTTGTTTGAAGAAGAAAGGGAACTCTGTGGGTCAGGATCTTAAATAAGCATATACTTTTAAGATGTTGTTTCTGAAACCTTGTCGGATTTTTTTGTGTATATTCATGTATAGAACATCCTATAAATTTTGTATTTTGTTTGAATTTTTAGTTTGTTAATATTCTTGTTCTTTATAAAACAACATCATGAATTAATGTGTCTGAGGATGTAGCTCAGTGGTAAAGCATGTGCTTAGCATATACAAGGCCCTGAGTTCAATCTCTAGCACCCAAGACAAACAAAAAAACACAAAAAAAGTATTAAAATTTAGTCTTATAGAATATGAATCATAGTTCTGTTTTGTTCTTTTTCATAGGAACCTCACGTCAAAGCATGCGTAAAGTATCTCTGGAGGAAGTTCTGGAATTACTAGGAACAGGGTTTCTACGTGGGAGCTCAGGATTTCTTCGAGCCAGTGGAGATATGCTGAAAGGAACCAGTTCAGTCAGTAGAGATGTTCGAGTTGGAGTTACTCAGGTTGGAATCACAAATTAGTACCTTAAATGTAATTTGCACTGGCTATAATGAAAATTTTAGTATCTGACTCTCTGAAGTGATACTGTGTGGATCACTTCTTATGTGCTTATATTTATAAATAGATAAAACAAGGCAAAAATATTTTTAAAACTAGGTTACAAGTAAGGAAATCTTCACACCCACAATATGTTTAAATTTTTAATAAATGCAGGACTTTTATTCCCTTTGAAATATGCACAACACATTTTGTTCCTGGTCCTTGAACATTAATATGACTTGTTAGTTTAACATTTCTTCTGCTGTGTTTATTGGTGTTTATTCAGTTCATTTTAAGCTGCTAGACACATTTATTTAGCATGGACACTATTTTTACATGATTATTTCTTTTATTTTTATATATGGTTAGCCCTTAAGTAAAGGAGCACGTAATCTACTTCAGTGTTTTAATTTTGGTCCTAAGCAATTTTAAAAGCTAAACTCTTAGAAAAAGATACTTTAGAATAAACCAACACAAAGGTTCCTGTATTGTTTTGTCAGGTTTTTTTCTAAATGCCATTATGTTTCAAAACAAACTTACACTTTTAAAATCTTCATACTGTTTTATATTGTATGTGGACTTCAAGAGAATGTGAGTTTGGTAGTGTAATCATTAACTATGTGTTTCTAAGGAATAGGTTATTTAAGAAAAGTACTTTGTATATATGAAGTAAAACAGACTGTTAACATTCATGAAAATAAAGACCAGTGATTTATCACTGTAAATGTTCCTCAGATTTCTAGAACTGAATTCTTTCAGTTATGGTGTTGGAGCACAGTTAATTTTTACAATGATTTCATATGTTTAATTTGAGTTTTCTTATTCAGAGTGATAAATTGCTTGGAACTTTTGTTCAGAAAAGCCACAGGCACATCTTACAAGTTAGCTGACAATATCAGATGTCCTAAAAATTTGCAATATAAGCAAAATAAAACAGAGGGGTAGCATAAATGAAATTTCATTTGAAAAAGTAATTGTTCTGCCTTGTCTTGAAATAAACAAATGATTGTAAATGAGAAAAGAGTATAGTTTGTGGAGAATATTTACACATTTTGTAGAAAATATTAATTCAGAGTTGAGGTGATTAAATTTTGAAGATACAACTCCTTTCTCTTTTAGGCTTATGTGGTGTTTCTTTCAACATTAGGCGGAACATGGCTAGAAAAAAATTTTGCTGTCTTTCTTTCTCACATCCTAAGCCTTGTGTCACAATCACACCCTAAAGCCACCCAAACTCATGCTGATGCTGTCTGCTGTCGCCGGTGTGTGTCATTTATCCTCCGAGCTACCATAGGAAGCCTTCTTGGAGAAAAGGCTCAAATGGCTGCTGCAAAGGATATCTGCCATTCCATCTGGAAGCAGAAGAAAGTTGTGGGTATGAATCTATAAAGGCGATCTGTTTTGACAACACTAAAACTAGACTGATACATTTCATATTAATATGAAAAGCTTGAAGGCTGGCGATAATGATTCCTCAGAATTTATTGTGCTTCATGTAAGAGTTAGATACACTTTTTTTGAAGCAATCCATTTCAGATCTTGTAATACTGCTGTAAATCTACTCTTCTTATCTTGATGTTATGTTGGAGTATTTTTTAGTTTCTCATAAGTTCTCCTTTTCAGTGCCTCTTTCTAAAGAATGAGGGATCTGTGATCAAGTTGTGTAATTAGATCTGTTGTATTCAGTTCATCCTCTATTGATGCAGTTCCCTGTTTAAGCATTTTAGTCAGTACCTTAAGGTTTTGTACTCATCAAATGATACTGTATTAGTATTTGCCTTTGTATTTTTTTCTGTTACTAACACCTATTCCCTGTCTATATTTTTATAAAACAGTGATGCATAGTTAATTCTTATGTTTCTGTCAGATGCTCTATTGAGTGATGGTAATTTGGAAACCCGGCCTGGTTCCACAGATGTATCAGCCAGCCAACATATGTTAGTGTGTGCTTTACAAGAACTTGGAAATCTCATATGTAATCTGGGCACCACAGCTGCCCCTTTGCTGCAGGACTCAAGTATAGGTATGCCTATTGTTTGACTCATCTGAATACCTTATATTCTATTCATATTCAAGTAAGAAAATCTCCTTCAGTTACTTACTCATTATAGAGTAATACTATCTAATTAGTAATTACTATAGAGTAATGTATAGTAAGACATTATAGAGTACTCACTATCACTTACTCATTATAGATTCCCCTGCAGACTTACTGAAGATATTTTAAGAAAACTTGTAATCAGGATTGTTTAAAATACGAATATATGTAGGGAGGTTTTTTGGCTTTTTTTGTTTTGCTTTTGTAACTAAAGGCTGTTCACAAAGTCCTTCTCTGTCCTTCTTTTTTGAAATGTTTAATAAATATGGAAAAACTTAAAGAGAAATTAACCTGAATTCTTGATTGCAGTTAAAACATTAATATTGCTGGGCATAGTGGCACACAGCTGGAATCCCAGCACTCAGGAGGCTGAGGCAGGAGGATCACTGTGAGTTCAAGGCCAGCCTGAACTGCTTAGTAAAACCCTATATCAAAAAGTCAAAAAAAAAAAAAAATCATGAGGTACATATAAATCAGATCCTCAAAAGTCTTTTAAAACAGGGTAAAAAAAGGGGAGGGTGTTATTTTCTTTCTGAAAATTAATCAGTTTACAAGTTTATCAAGATATTATTGAGATATAATTTGCATACCAAAAAATTCACCCTCTTAGAAGTATATACTTTGGCCTGGTATGGTGGCATGCACCTGTAATTTCAGCACTCAGGAGGCTGAAGCAGGAGGTTCACTGCAAGTTCAAGGCCAACCAGGGCTTTTGTAAAGTGAGTTCAAGACCAGCCTGAACTCTATAGTGAAACTTTGTTTCAGAAAGACAAAATTTTAAAAAAGATACTTATCAATGATTTTGGTAGTCAAAGAGTTGTTGTACCAGGCTTAGTGGTGCTTGTCTGTAGTCCCCACACTCAGGAAACTGAGCAGGAGGATCACTGGGAATTCAAGGCCAGCCTAAGGTGTGTAATGAGTTCAAAGCTAGCCTGAGCTCATATAACAAAATCCTGTCTCAAAGAAAAAAATCCATTTTTTGTGTTTTTTGTCCTTTTTGATACACATTTCCTGCTGAATGAGGTTTACATTATATTTGGGCTTATGAGTGATATAAATCTGAAACATTATTTAAGTAACAGTTGATGTGAAACTTATGTTTGGTCCTTATTTTGGAGTGCTAGGGAATAAACCCAAGGGTTCATGCATGCTAGGCAAGCACTCTGTGCACTTTCTTTGGGGGGGTTGGGGGGTTAGCTGAGGATTGAACCCAGTGGTACAGCTGCATCCCCAGCCCTTTTTACTTTTTATGTTAGAAGACAGGATCTTGCCAAATTGTCCAGGCTGGACTTGAATTTACAATCCTTCTGTTTTGGGCTCCAAAGTGCTGGGTTTAGTGCGTGAACCACTGTGCCTGACCTGAAGGAATATCTTGAACATAATAAGTATAGACTTTTCTCGCTTTCGGCTGTATTCCATGTCCTTTTTTGGGGGATTGAACTCATGACTTTGCAAGCACTTGAGCCACTGTGCTAAATCCCCCCCCCCAGTTTTGTGATTGAGCCCAGAGCCTCCAACTTCATACTGCCTACATTCTCGGTCCTTTTTATATTCTTAGTTTGAAAGAAAATCTTACTAAGTTTCTAGACTAGGCTCAAACTTGCAATCCTTCTGCCTTAGCCTTCTGAGAAATGGGATTGCAAGTGTGTGCCACCATGTTCAGCCTTAACTTCTAGGTTTGAAGAAAACCAAAACCCTATTTTTATTTATGTATTGCTTAATTCTTTTTCATTCTGACTTTTAATAAAAATAATATATATCTTATATCCAGGTGACCATTCTTTTGAGTATTTTGTGGCTGAGTTTTATCTGTGTTTCTGCATCATCTTTTGTTTGTTCTGTTCTTTCAGGCCTTCTTGACAGTGTCATTTCAGTTGTTCTTCACCCCAGCATTTCTGTTCGACTAGCGGCAGCTTGGTGTTTACGTTGCATTGCTGTTGCATTACCTTGCTACTTAACGCCTGTCTTAGATCGCTGCCTTGAACGGCTTACTGTACTGAAGTCTTCACCTGAGGCAGTAACTGGCTTCAGTTTTGCTGTGGCAGCTTTGCTGGGAGCAGTGAAACATTGTCCTCTGGGAATTCCTCATGGAAAGGGCAAGGTAATGATTTTATCTTTTATATATAATAATAGTATTTCAAAATTTTCCTGAAAACTCATAATCTTTGTATATCTCCCAGTCAAAGCTGTGCAGGATACTCTAATGTTTAGATAGCTTAGTTATAATGTAGAAAGAATTTTGAAGAGAACTAAAGAAAAAATTTATGAAATCTAGAACATAGTGTTCACAAGTGTTTGGAGAATTGTTTGATAGTGAACACATTATAACTTCACACATTTTTGAGAAAAATCAGTATTTCTTTTTCATCACTTTTATGTGATTGTGAAGTTTTATAATATGTTCTCCGTGCTATAGGCTCTACAAAAAATGTTAGAATTTAAGAAATTGCAGAAAATTTGAGCATTTTCAATGTCATTGGAAAGGAATAAAGTGGTTGCAACTTTAGGAGGTTGTATATCATTTAAATTTATTATTTGGTTACATTCTAAATTAACACATTACATTTTGTTAAGTAGAGAATCTTCATTGCATGTATCTAATTAAGCATATCATCAAATCTCATTAATTCAGATAAGATTCTCATCTCCACATTGTATTTGAAATTTTTTTTTAATTTTATTTTAAAGGGGGTAAAATTAAACACAACAAAACAGAACAGAATGGGACATAAGAAAGCATAAATTTCAAAGCTAGACAAGCAGAGCTCTTCACTATCTGTTGTATTGTCTCTTGTTTTCTTCCAAATGGTTGTCCATATCTTTGCATACAGGGAGTTCATACTAAATAACATAGCCAATCTTTTCACAAGATGTGTAGTTCACTGGCTCCCACTTGCTAAGTGGGGGCGGGGGGCACAGGACTGGGGACAGGATGACTTGAGATGTTTGATTCTCAGCCCGCACGCTGGCAGGCTCACAGCCGCCCACCAGAAAGAGTTCCTTGTCCTCCGGCACCCCGAGTCACCACATGGTGCGTGTCCCAAGGCGACCAGATGCAGGTCGCCAAAAGTCTGCCACATTCACCTGCCATTTCTTTCTGATGAATTGACCATTACATTTCCAGAGTTCAGGGCAGCAGGCTAGTTGCTGGTTTGCTCAGCGCCCTAAGTTCCAACATGGCACGGATCTCAGGAAACGCTGTTGCTTCTTGCTTCTTGCCCTGGGGTGGCCGCGGTTTGCCAGACCACAGTTACTTACCAGGGCGGCAGGCAAGTCATCCAGTGGGATAGTCATGCATGTAAATCCAGTTGTTTAAGCCATCCAGAAGCAAGACATACAAATTATAACCCCTTTGTAAATATATTAAAATACTTGTTTTCTTCATGAAGCTTATATATAACACTTAATACTTACACATTAGCATTTGGTGACAAATTTTTCAGGCATATTACATCTGGTTCTGTTGTTTCCTAGCCTTTTCATACTGAAATTTTCTTTTTTTTTTTTTATCGGTACTCACAACCGCGTGCTTGCAAGGCAAGCACTTATGCTGCTGAGCTAAATCCCCAGCCTATATTGCCATTTTCATGAATTATACTCTACTCTGAAACTTATGTCAATGTAGGACCATTTTGACTGCTTTCAGCCCTGGTAGTATATTTCCAGTGAGGATTGCAAGTTGTGTGTCAAATTTTTTTAAAAAGCATGCCTATAATCCTAACACTAAGGAGGCTGAGGACTAGAGGATCACAGTTTTGAAGCCACTTTGGGCTGCATACATAGCAAGTTCAAGACCAAGCAGGACTATATAATGAGACCGTGCCTTAAAAATAAATAAAAAGGGAGGTTACTATATGAAAGAAACTTTCCTGGTAATTACTGATCAAAGAAAATATTTGGTTAACACTACATGTAAATTAAAGTTTTATACAGCAAGGCCAGGTGTGGTGGCATATGCCTATAATCCCAGCCCTCAGGAGGCTGAGGCAGGAAGATCTCTAAGAGTTCGAGGCCAGCCTGGAATACATGGCAAGACCCTGCAAAAAAATAATAATAATCTGGCAAGTGCAAGGTCCTGAGTTTGATTCCTGGTACCAGAAATATAATAAAGTCTATAGAGCCATGTTTGAAGTGTTAGGATATTGTCACATATGCCCCACATAGAATTATAAACTTGCTCAAACTCTCTAATTTACCAGTATTTAACCTTGCAAATGTAATATTTTTATACTTTTGCTGTATGAGTTATCCTATTATGTAATCTATGTGAATGACAGTCTTTCATTACTTTATTATATGTAAGAGTTAATTTTTCAAGAGCTTATAATTAGTTCCTGTTATTTGTCCACTAAATTATAATTATTATTTTTTACTGCCTTATTCTTCTGTACATAAACAGATTATTATGGCATTAGCAGAGGATTTGCTGTGTTCTGCTGCTCAAAACAGTCGCCTTTCAGCTCAGCGCACTCAAGCTGGATGGTTGTTGATCGCTGCTCTTATGACATTAGGTAACAATACTGTAGAAGGTTGACATAACTATGAGATACTTTGTTTTCAAGCGAAAATATTATATATTATTTATGGATATTAAATTTAATATATATCAATGTCAATAGTCACACAAATACTTTCCTTGTACTAGTCACCTTAAAAAGACATTTACCACCGTATACCCTGGCATAGGCCTGTAGTCCCAGCTACTCAGGAAGCTAAGGCAGGAGGGTCACTTGAGTCTGGGAGTTTGAGGCCAGCCTTTTCAGCATAGTAAGACTGTGTCTCAGAAAAAGAAAAATGAGGCTTACTTACTTTATTGCTAAAAAAATATTTTCAGATACCTCATTTGAATTTCATTTCTCTTGCAGATCAGTTTCTGAGCCTTAAGTAGGATAAAGTAATGTAATCATTTTGCAGGTTTAAAATGACTTGAACATTTCCAAAAAT